>VDFB02274714.1:38065970-38080315 GCA_007258455.2 Sequoia sempervirens | reverse complement strand
CCCTAGGGTGCCCCACCTTTATAATAATGATAGACACAAATAAACCATGATCATGATCAAGTGATTATATAGATATATATATATATATAATGTTAAAACAATATAAAAATTTACAAATTCAATCAATATAAACACATATAGTGAACAACTTACCAATGGTCGATAATCATGCCCCCTTCAATGCGATCATGTTGCCTACAATGTTTCTCACCACAGATTAAAAGTCGCTCATCTTTAAGCTCCTTTGCAGCTATTGCAAGGACAATAAAATTCCCATCACCTTTCTTTCAATCTAGCCCACAATATAATGCTATTCTCTCATTTGTTTTGGACTGACATTATCTAATACGATTGATTTTTCTTACCAAGTTTTGACTATTTAGATCTTCAAAAATATCAAACTCACACTCCAATAATTTTTATTCAAGGTATTGTGTAACATAATCTAATAATTCTGATATTTTACACCAAAAAAATTTGGCATGCAACCACCCTTGCAAAAGAGAAGATAGTCTGAAGTTAATGACCCCAAAAAACACTTTACAATGTTAATTCCAAAACTTATTAAATTCTGATTTTACTATGATTTCCAATTGTTGAGACTCCTAAAATCATAATATTGAACTTGATCACAAAATTCCTACAACAATGGAGGTAGCGAGCTAGTAAGAGCAAGTGACCCATTCCTAAGGAGCAACAAGTCAGAATCATCATTGCGAATGTCAATACGGATTTATCCTTTTAGTTAAAGATGCAATATGTCACTTTTTATGATGAGCTTATCCCTAGGGCCCTCAACATTGAGAGAGCCCTAATAAAAAACAACAGAAGCATTGGTAAGAGCATGATTAGGGTACAAACCCTAGGCCTTCATAGAAACATAAACAATAACTATAGCAGATTAGTGAGGTTACAATACCAGAAAGATTGAGACATTGTAGGTAATAAAAAAATCTTGCAATCTAAAGATTGTAGCCAATAACAAGCACACTATGTAGCTTAGTGACATTTCTAAATGCAATCTACGGTAAGAATAATGACAGTCACTTGAGATGTGACAGTCAAAAACAGGCTAAGCAGTGACAAGATAATAAATCTCAAACCTTGCATAGTAAAGTGGAGATTTTAACAGTGAGTTTCCTTACCCCCTTACTGACCTTAAAGGTTTTTCAAATGCTTTTGGTAGTGTTAGACAAGGAAAATGCAATTAGGGAATGACTATCCAAATGAAGTAACAGTGGTATTCATAGGTTCAATGTTTCTTCTTAGCCATTAATATTGTATAATGGAGGTAATGGATTGCATGTTTGAGTAGTGTTTTGAGACTCACCAAAGATAGGAGAATAGTGAATAATACCTTGTGGATTGTGAAGTAGTGTCAATAAGGTTGAAGGATCTTAAGAACTACAATGCCATGAAATAATGAGTCCCCTGTAGTAAGTAGGTAGTCTATAGGGCATAGTTTGATTTTATAGAAGGATGCACATGAAAGGAATCTTCAAGTGATAGTGAGTGAGCTATTTGAGATTGCAGCTAAGGGTGTAATACCCAGTCTTAAAGGAAGTTAGCAAAGCAGTAAATGTGCAAGAAAATCAAATCGTACACAACAAACAATTCACAATGTTATCTTCCATAATGCCTTGAGTTTGAAGACAAAAATCTCATTGTATCTTCATGATGAGCAGGACCTTAATGGTCAATCACCGCAAACCATGATTTTAAACATGTTATTGCAGCTTATGGAGGCAACATTTTACAAGGAAGTGAGTGGTGTTTGGAACAATGGCAAAGGAGGACTGAAGATTACAGAACATAGGATAATGAGATCTTTTAAAAGCCACGGTCATGAAGATATTAAAGATGTCACATGCAAAAACCTAGTAGCTGGAGTAATGAATACAGTGCCAAAGAGGATAGTGTGCTGGGGCAGATTTAGGAGATCTCCACATTATCTAATTACAGGGAAATACATCATTTATTTATTTTTTTAATTAAAAGAAATCATTCTAAACCCTATATAGGATACATTGATACTTCAAAAGCCTCTGAAGGAATTTGAGATTATGAAAATATATGTCAAGTAACATTCATAAGGTTTAGAAAATCTTGATCACTCTCTAGAATAGCCCATTAAACATGGGTTGTGCTTGAATACACTACATAATTGATATAACACAACCATTCTGCATATCAACCAGAGTTATAGGCTCTTTATTGTAGCAAAAGGTAATCACTCTTCGATCATGCTATAAATACATCCTAACCTGTTAAACTTGAGACAACCTGAATGCACCCAATGATGATTGACACCTACATTATACAACTTGAATTAACTACATTATATGAGTGCCTCCATTTCTATCACAACATAGCCACATTAAACTTGGGTCACACATGAATGCATCCTGTATTTGTTATAGCACAACTGTGCCACATGACCAATAGAGTTATGGATCATAGAATTACAGTCACAAGAATCTGTTCCTCGGTTGTGATCTTATGGTGATTCCACACAAAAAAATATGGACATGAAATTCTCAAAACCCTTAACCTCTAAAAATGAAATTTGATGAGATGTTGCTTTAAAATATGATTTTCAAACCTGGAACTACAAATCTGACTTCACAACTAAATTCTGCAAAAAGAAAATGACTACCCTCAACCTGGTGATATCTTCTTGAATTTTTTCTGATTTTTCTCAAGAAAATCATCCTTAGTTCTCCACAAATTGTCTCAAGTAGAGCAAAACACTGTCGCAATAAATCAGGCGCGAACTCACTTTTCTTTATGTCGGCCACAATTTGATTTTTTTAAATTTTTCATGTTTGTCGAAAATTTGACGAAAATGATAGCCGAAATTTTGACAAACAGGTTGTCGAAATTTCAATGAATGTTGGAGATAAACTTCCAAAAAATTGGAAATTACACATCAAATTTTACAAGCACCCGACGAATATCGAATTTTACATATTTCGTCAGACAGTTTTGTCATATTTTGCAGTCAAATGTATTAGTGCTAGGATGATGATGCACTCCAAATAAGAAAAGAAGGTATTCTAAATGAAGGCTCACCAAAATATAAGATAGAAAGCTATTTCCACTAGGCTTTAGGACCTAGGATAACCAAGTTTCTATGCTCTACATTCAAGGATGCCCTAGAGATCTCACCCCAAGAGTGGAGTAGAAGCAAGAGATCTGCTAGAAGGGTGTCCTAGGGTATGTTTAGAGATTAATTGAGGTTGAATAGGGGGTTCACCACCAAGCTAGGGCTTGGAAAAATGTATGAAATTAAATATCTAATGATTGAACTCAATGATGCTAGAAACTTCACTAAATGAACTATAAATGCAAATAAATCATAACAAACTAGAAAAGTATAGAGGAGCACCTAGAAACCTAAGAGAGCTTGAATGGAGACCTAAAATGTTGAATAACCTAAAATTTAGGCCTATTGGGACTCATACACCATTCTGGGTGTATCAGTCCCATATCTGGGTTTCTGTGCAGGAATGGGTTTCTAGAAAAATGGTATCTGAAACTACAAAAAAATGAGAAAATAACCTAAGCTGGGACTCATATGCCAGGATTAGCGTATGAGTCCAATTATGGATTTCTAGAACTTTAAAGTATGAATCTGGTCTTCAATGTCTACTCTTTTTGTTCCATTTTGTTTCTAGATCCAAAACCTTGATTTTGAGGCTATATGTGACTTTTTGTGAAGATGACAACCTTGCAAATGAGGGGAAAATTCCAATAAATTTCTCCAAGATTGTAACCTAATCTTCAATTATCCTTCAAGCTCCAAGACACCTAGATCTGCAATCACACATGTAACGAGGACAAAACTTGTTTATTGTTAGTGAATAGGGGTTTGCCTTAGTCAAATGGTAGGTAATCAAACCAAATGATGAGATAATGAAATGAATACATGAAACATGAATCATGGAAAATGATACCTTGAATGATGTCTTGTAAATGATGTCTTGTAAATCTACAACCCAACATGAAATGGTCATGAAGGATGTAGATCTTGATCTTGACAATAGGAGTAGAAAAATGCTTGATCTTGGATCCTCAATGCTACATCACAGTTCACTAGCTCAATAACATGCTTGATGTTTGATATCCTTGACATGATGATGGATCTTAAATTGTTGTAACAATTGATGAAGAATTATTCCCTTGAATACCTTAAAAATGATCTTGAATGCTCTCTAGATGATCTTGTGAAACTTCTTGGAATGCTTGACTCGTTAACATGTAGGCCTTATGAAATAATGGTTTGAAAGCTCATTTATATAGGCAATCCATCTAATATCTCATGTATTAGATCCCATAGGCCAACATACATGAAATTTGAACTTAAAACCCAGCTTTTCCCACTCAAAACCTTAAAAATAGGCCAAATGGGACTCATATGTCACTAGTGGCATATGGGTCCCACTTGCATGGGACTCATACACCTGAGGTGGCATATGAGTCCCATAGGGCCTATTTGAAGAGAGAGAATATCAGGGAGTGAAGAAATTAAGTTTATTTATTGATATTGTCAGGATTTTGATTGAAATGTGCCTTGGGATGCATAATATAGGGTCTTAGGGGCATATTAATGATGATATAAAGGTCATAAATGCAAGAGGGCTCAAAATTCAATGTGAAAGTGTAAATATATACACTTTACAACATTAAATTAAGGAAAATGAGGTCTATTTGGCTTAGAAGGGCCCTAAACATAATGTGAATGTGTAGAACACATTGGCTAATCCCACAAAGCCAGTTTACAATTTCTGGGAGACCCTAATTTTTGTTGAAATCACATATTTCTAGAAAATATAATGATTTAAGCCTTAAAAATTTCCATTTAAAGGATTCCAATTGAAGAGGGTTTGATCGAACCACCTTAGATCAAACCCCCTTGGATAGAACCTCGCTAGTTTTAAACCATACCTATAACGAAGTCTCCTTTACACCTATCAAAATGCTGATAAAAAACACTTTTGATTTACCTTTTGGGGGATCATATGAATTCATTTAAAATTTATTTTTTTAAATATGTAGTCTTTATTATAAGCTTCCCAAAAAGTATTATTTTAAATAAATTTAATTTTATTATTATATTTATTTTTTATTTCTTGTGAATGTAGGTTTTTCATCAAAAATCAAGCTCTCTATTTTGCACATGTGGAAAATACCATATTATCAAAAAAAAATTAAAAAATGAGTGCACCAGATATTGAAGTCCTTGATCCAACCAAAAAAAAATGAATTTCGATACATACAAAAAAAATTGTGTTATACGGTCCACCTATGTTTGAATTGTAATTGGTTTGACTTCAAAACTTAATTAAGTAAAAAATATTCAATAAAATAGTATGAAACCAATTGGAAGCACTAGATATTGTAGTTATAAATCTAAATTAAAAAAATATATAATTTTATCCTTCATGGAAAAAAATCTATGCATTCCAAAAAAATTTGAAAAAAATATATTTAGAATCTACAGAAAAAATATATTTAGAATCTACAGACAAAATGTCACAAATCACTAGTTTGCATCATGTTCAAATTCTTCACAACACTAGATTAGGTCCACTTAATTTACGAGCCTCCTAAATTTAATGTGAAGGTGTCAATAAATACACTTTACAACACTAAATTAGGAAAAAGTTAGGTTTATTTAGCTTTAAGAGGGCCCAAAACCTAATGTGGATGTGTAAAACACATCACAACACTAGATCAAGGTGATATAAAGTCCAATTTATGATTAATTATTACTAGATTAAGTGTGAAAATGTGAATGATGACATTTTTTGACACTGCATTTCCATACACCAACTTATAAGGGGAGGTTTTCAGAATTTTCTTAAGCATAATGTGGTCCACCCATAAGGCTGCTCACAAATGCTTGTGCCAATCTCTTTGATATTTTGACCTGCTACACTTTGTCAACTTGATTAAGTTCTTGTTGATTGATTCTACTAACCCATTCCCTTGCAAGTAATAGTTGGATGAAGTCTTGAGATAAACCCCATGCTTGAGAGAGAAATCTGCCATTCCAGAGCCTACAAAGACTCACACATTATTCGAGATGATCTTTAGCAAACTGAACCTCACCACCAATTCCTCAAGAAAATTGACAATAACTACCTCTATAGCATTTTTTAGAGTAATTTCCTTTGTCCTTCTTGTGAAATAATCAATGGACATGAGTATCCATTTGTGTGTTGTGTTGGATATGGGATTGATCATCCCAATAAAATGCAATCCCCATTGTGCAAAGGGTTCCTAAGTCACTATCGGGCTTAATGGCATGGCAGAGTTTTTTTGCTTACCAATAAAATATTGGCATTGAATGCATTTTCACACTAGATGGTGGGATTCAACGAACATCGTGGGCTAGTAATAGCCTTCTTGCATGATCTTTAAGGTGGTGGTCTTGGCAGAGAAATATCCACCCTTCGGGCTGCTATGGAATTCATTTAGAATCCTTTCAACTTGTGGCTTGTCCACACAGCGAAGGAGGACTCCATCATAGTTTCTTTTAAATAGAACCCCCTCAATTAGTACATATCCAACGCCTTGTATCCTATACTATCTTCATTTGTGAGGTGGGATGTTGGTTGGATATTGGCTATTCTATGTGAATATTGACTAATCAACCACCCACAACTCATCGGATTTGAACTAATTTTTGTAGACCTGGTCAACCTCTCCTTCCATCTAAAGGCCTAGTTCATGTACAATATACTCACAAAGGCCTCTTTCCTGGACCAACTTCATTGGTCAAATGTCCATATTGTACTCCAAGGTCTTAGTGATCTAGTTGTCCCTCTTTTTGGTTATCTCACCCTATGTGATGTATTCTCTAACGCTAGGATGAGCAATGGTGATGGTAATTTCATTGGCTGAAACCAAATTTTGGAACTTTTTGAGGCTTTTGATGATGGAAAAGGCTTACTTTTCAATGAAATTATATCTAGTTCCATATCCCTTGAGGGTCCTGGAGTGGAAAGCAATGGGATTCTCTCCACCTCCCTCTTCAACCTTTTGTGTGAGTGCAGAAGCTATATTGTGCTAGCCGTTGTAAACATACATCAAGAAGTCTTTGGAAAAATCTAGGTTAGCTAACATTGGAGATTTATAGATGGCTACCTTAATCTACTCAAAGGTAAGTTTTCCTTCTAGGGTCCATTTAAATTCTAAGCCCTTCTTCAACATCAATGTAATGGGCCTCACAATGCTTGTGAAATCTAAAATAAACTGATTGAAAAAGTTAATTTTCCCTAGGAAAGATTGTAACCCCTTCTGGTTAACAGGTAGAGATAGTTCCACTATAGCTTTCACCCTTTTAGGGCCTATGGCTATTCCTTCTTTAGATACCACAAAGCCAAGCAACTTGCCTTGTGGTACACTGAGGATAGATTTTTTGGGATTTAAAGAAATCCCAAATTGTTAACACTTTTGGAAGACCATTTCCAAATGATCAAAATGATCATCTTTTGATTTGGAAAAAATGGTCAGGTCATCAAAATATATCAAAATGATCTTATTGATCAACCCCTTAAAAGCGATATCCATTGCACACTAGAAAGTGGCACCCACATTGGAGAGGTCGAAGGGCATCTTTTCATACATAAACATCCCCCACTTAGTGGTGAATGTTTTTTTGTGTTGGTCCTCCTCCTTTGCATAGACCTGGTTATAGCCCAAAAAAATTTTAGTAGCGAGAACATCTCTAATCCAACCACGATTTGTAAGATTTGGTCCATTAAGGGAAAAGGATAGTGGTCTTTTACCGAGGTTTTTTTAAATCCTAAAATTCCACACAAAGCAGTATGTCACCATTCTCCTTCTGGATGAGGACCAGATTGGATGCCCAAGTGGAATGCTTAATCCAGTATATGATCTTTAACTCGATCAACTTAGTAAGTTATTGTGCCATTAACACTTCCACATTTAGGTTAACTGGTCTTTGATTTTTTCAGACAGGTTTAGAGCCTTCAGCTAAGTTGATAGTATGCTAGATAATGCTATGATTGTATCCCTTGAGGTCGTCATATGTCCAGGCCACAACTTCGTCCTATTTAGCGCACAAGCCTCTTAGCCTTTCCATGTATGTTTGTGGCATGTTCCTCCTAGTTTTTAGTATTTTTTCACCTCTAATGTCGAGGTCTTTATAGTCTTTTTCATTGACTATGAATCTTCACTTACTATTTCTTGCATCCTCGTAGTTAAATAGATTCTCGAGAGAGATGAAGCCTCATGGGAGCTTATTTCCTTCTAGCTGGATCACTTGTTCCTTAGCAACCTCTTCAGATTCAAACTATGGTTAACCCAAAAACTCCCTCGGTTGTCATAAGAAGGTAGCAATCTAAGCATCATCCTTGAAGACTTGTCAATTCTAGTTATTTTTGGGGATTGATGGTTAGATGATATTATGCACCGAATGTTGGCTTTTGGTTGATTCGAGTGTTTGGCTCAAATTGTGAGCCGATAGAGGCCATCTCATCTATGGTATATTTTTTAGATCATAGGATAACATGTATATTAAAAGCCTCAAACCCTTTGATTAGGTCCCATATCCTATGTCGATAGACCCTCATCCTTAAATTTTTGGCGGCTTCATGTCCTTGGATCTGGCTCACAACCAGCTCTGAATCTTTGAACACCTATATTCTTCTCACGCCCATACACTCCGCTAGATTCAAGCCATGCATGAGTTCCTCATATTTTGCATCATTATTTGAGCATGAGAATTAGAAGCGAAAAGCTCTAAGATTCTACAACTTGGTTGGAGATACCAGTCAGATGTCAGCTTTGGAACCAGTCTTGCATTTGGCACCATCAAAATGTAGCATCCATAAACTATTTTCTCCCAGTTTGCTAGGTTCTTCTCGCTCTTTTACCAATTTCAAGAGGGCTTGGTCCTCATTGAAAATCACATAAGTTCCTAACCTAGTAGCATAGAAATTCCCAAAAGGGTCTGAATTGATGAATTGATTAAGCAAGACCTACTCTTTAGGGCTCTAATCACTTGTTGCCTCTTCCTCCTCCAACATCTCTATGCAATACATCTCCTTTTTTGAAAATGAGGTGTGCATTTCTTCGAAGCTCAACACTGCATCATCTTATATATGTTCGAGACACAAAGGCTCAAATAGGATCTTCATCTTTTCTCCATGCTTTGTTCATAGTATCAAATGAGACTAATCAAGTGCTAGGTATCCACCTAGCTTTGTTGTGAAGTCCCTTGATAGGCACATTTCGAATACGGGAGGAATATCGATTATAACAACCTCCTGTGTGATGGTTTGGCTCAAACAAGAGAATAAAGTTAAAGAGAGCTCCTTGATGCAATCGAGATTTGAAACCTTTTTCCCATCTAATTGTATGATCCCTTTGTTGAGAGGCTCTCACTTTATATTTATAGTGTCAACCACTTTTTTGGGCATGACCGTAGTGCTAGCCCCCAAACCAATCATATTATTGTGCAAAAGCTTATCTCCCATTGTCCCATAATAAGAGTCAGAAATAAAGGAGTGGGCTAAGTTGTCTTGCTTACCTCTTTTACATATGTTTTATTTGTTGTGTTTATGTATTTGTGGCTCCTAAGGTTTGGGGGTCCGACACGAGCCATTTTCCTTTATCGTGTGGTGGGACTGTATCTACCCGTAGAAAATTTTCTTCATTTTTCAACACCTCCTAGAGCAAGATCTTCTACTTCGGTATTGATAGGACATCCCACAAAGACACATTGGAAAGTTCCTTCTTTAGTTGCTCTACCACATTGAGCATTTTAGTCGACTAAGTCTTTGGTTTAGATGGGGGTGCCTCTCTCACCTTAGGGAATGACTTATCCATTGTGGGTGGGCCCAATGCCTTGTCCATGTCCTTCAACAATAATGGTTTAGCTTGTGACTACTGAGTTGGTCGCACCTACGAAGCCTACTGTACATGTGGTTGTGGTCATTGTGGTTGCATCCGTTAAAGAGTTTTTTGCACACACTCCTTGGTGAGTCTTCTTTTGGATCGCATATTCTAATCTGTCTGTACAAGTGTGAGGCACTAGTTGTTGGAGCATCATTTGCAAATACCAAATCTTCTTCCTCCGTCCAAGAGAATAGTGGTTGATCAGGGGAGATATCCAAGTCTTGTCCCAAGGACATCACTTGTGTTTGTGCACTGAACTAAGCATTCTCCATTCTGAGAGACTTCAATAGTCTTTTGTATTTGAAAATATTCCCTAGCATCTTTGTTCTACTACCCTTTGTTGGAGATTTTCCCTGGATAGTTTCAGGGCATGTGATTATTCTTACATGGGAAGAACCATGCATTCTCATCTTCTACTAGGTTATTTTGACCTAGGACCAAATCCTCATTCGGGATATTTTTTATTCTAGAGTGGTGTGGTGATCGAGACTATCTGGCTCGTAGATGCCTATTTTTGATTGCCTCCTCTCGAAGCTCCTTGGTATGTGTTACGCTGGAAAGGTTCCCCCCTTGAAAATTCTATGTGGGAGGCTTCAGAGGTGTTTCCTATTGACGTTGAATAATAACCAACTCATTTGCAAAGGTTCTCATTATGTTCTTCATGTCATTGACATCTATTGCCAACAAGGATGAGCCCGACGTGTTAGGTTGTGCATTGGGATACACATACATTGAGGAGGGTGGTGCAGTCGATGTATTGGGGAGCAAGGCAGAGATATTGGGAGTTGCTTCCTCCTAGGGTCTGCCATCTGAGATCTCTATGAACATGGGCATCAACGATCATGGTGGAATCTTCCCTATGTCTATTACATTGTTCTCTACTCGCATAGCTAGATCATATTTGTCAGACTATACCATGACTACGATGTCTAAATTGAAAGCCTTCAAATAGAACATGAATGCCATAGTTGTTGGAGGCCTAACTATCATAGAAATCCTCTGCCAGGTTTTATGAAACCTAGTGTTGAAGTTGATCATTTCCTCCTATGGGGCTCTCTTGATTATGATCAATTGTTGTAACAAAGACGAGTGGTCCCCTTTCTCTGAGAAGTGGTTGAAAATTTTCTCTTTGATTTCATCCAAAGAGCGGATAGAGCTGGAGGCCAAGGATCTATACCAATATTGGGCCTTCCCTTTGAAAGACATGACTAAAATTTTGAGGGCCACATTTTTCTCTGTTATGTTATGGACCCTGCAAACTTCTTATACATCTTGGAGGTGCTCGAGAGGAGTTTTAAAATCCTCCCCAGTGAACTTCAAAATTGCTTTGAGAGCATTGGTAGGTATAGTGGGCCACACATCAGGAGGTGTAGGTGGAACTAGGGAACTACCACTATCCTAGGTTATAAAATTTCTAAGAGCAAGAGCACCTAGGTGAGCCATTTAAAACAAACTCCTATGGACTAGGTAGATAGGTATTTGGATTTGAAAGGTTCAACCACCTAGAGGGGTAGATAAGGCTCTAGACTCTAGGTTGATACTTCTTACCCTATTTCTTCTGACTAAGGATATGAAACCTATGACTCACCCTCTCCTAGGGTCAAAGAGGGTAACTAAGAATACTGGAAATTTCCTCTAAAAGATGCTCTAGTTTGGACTCTAGGCATGAGATTATCAGTTTCTCTTGTTTGTCTAAAAAAATCCTCTTAAAGGAAAACTATCAAATGTTGTAAAAACTCAGGTCCCATTGAGTGTGCTAAAAGAAAAACTATTGATCATGAAAGCTTGCACTTCTCCCAAACAACCTTACGGGAAATTCAGTGAGGGGAACCAACATGTGCCTCACTAAATGACCTCCGATATTTTTATAGAAGTTGGCTCTTCTTTGTATTTGGGAAAAAGGGGAAGGAGAAATGCAAATAAAACAAAAGGTGGCGATGCGCCAAAGGTTCTAGAACATTTAAAGCCTATTAGCTTCTTACTCCTACTAAAATGGACACAAAATGCTACAGGCCCTTCATTTTTGGGAAGAGAACGAAGAACCAAGGCCTGAAGGAGCATAGTACAGTCATTCAAATCTCCCCACGAGAAGTGCCCATTAAGGTCCGATAGAAATAAGAAACCCAGTACTAACAGAAGGGTATGTGCAGGATCATGCTGGGCCAAACAGGCCCTTAAGTGGCAATGAAAATTTAGAAAAATTAGAGTTAGGTAACTTGACGTAAAAATTTGAATAAGTTATCTATATTATTTCAAAAACATGTAAGAATAGATTCTGTGGGGAATTGAATGTAGTTTCTAAACTACTAGGTTTATTTTTTTTTAAACAAAATCTATTTGGTGAAAATTTGAAATTTCAATGTAGTATTACTTAAATTTCAGGAAAAAATAAGAAGTAGGTGTCTGTCTGACCACCCTAACCATAATAAAATGATAATATTTTTTATGAGATTTTAAATGTAAGTAGAGGATTCATGTCGGATGTGACACATATTTTTTTGTAATTTTTTTCCAAGTAAATAATTAATTATGAATTTATTATTACAACTTTTTAAAAATATAAAAACTCGTATGTCTGACCACCTTAACTTGGTCAAAACTTCATGAAATTCAATTTATTTATTTTTAATCCTATAGTATGCAAAGCATAGAATGTGACGCATGTTTTCGATTCAAAAAATATGATACCGTTTGAAAGTTATAGATGTTTTACAATCAACCTATCAATCAGGACTTTAGTCATAATTCTAATAGAAAATAAATAATAATAATCTATTAAATTCAAAATAAAGCATCATTTATATTGGCAAAAACCTGAGAATCTCCTCTACAAACCCTTTTCATTTTATCAATTTTAGCTAAAAATAAAGTCGTCAGCCACATGGGTGAAGTCTGGAAAAACAAGGTAAGTTGTTAAACACGCTTTTTGTGTTGACTTTTTAGGATGGGCATCTCCTAAGCAAATACCAAAGCAAACCCGAGCCTATTCCCTAGGCAATGAATTTTGTGTCAGACATATCGGATATTGGATTTAAATTGGATATCCGATTTGAATCGGGTATCCGATTTGAATTAGATATCCGATTTGTTTACATAGCATTTTAAAAAATGTCAAAACTTTATAACATATGATTTAACATATGCAATATATCTCATTTGTAGTTTATATTTTATTTTAATATATTTAGTTTAGAATATATGATTTGGTTTATATATGATTTTTAAATAGTTTATAGTTTATAGTTTATGTTAATATATCTAGTTTAGAATATTCAATATTATTTATAATTTAATATATAATCTCTTACAAAACTATATAATATATAATATATTATATTATTATGTATAATATGTTTAAATATTATTTCTATATTTTAGTTAATATATATTACTAATATATAAGATATTTAAATATTATCTCTCTCCCCTCTCCTCTCCTCTCTCACCTCTCCCTTTGCCCTCTCTCTCTCTCATTTCTTTCCCTCTTTCCCTCTCCCTCCCCCACTCCTAATGAACTCTCTCTCTCGACTTGCTTCCCTCTCCCTCCCCTCCTAATGAATTCTCTCTCTCTCCCCACTTCTTCCCCTCTTTCCCTCTCCCTCCCCCTCCTAATGAACTCTCTTTGTCTCTCTCCACTTCTTCCCCTCTTTCCCTCTCCCTCCCCTCCTAATTAACTCTTTCTCTCTCCACTTCTTCCTCTCTTTCCCTCTTCCTTCCCCCTCCTAATGAACTCTCTCTCTCTCTCATTCTTCCCCTCTCCCTTCCCCCTACTAATTCTCTCTCCCTCACTCTCCCCTTCTTCCCCTCTTCCCTTCTCACTTACCCCCTCTCTCTCTCTCTCAAGTCTCTCCCTCACCACCCCCAATCCCCCTCTCAGATCTCTCTTTCCCTCTCCTCACTCCTATATGTCTATCCACTCTGTATAGCTGTATACCCTTAGAAGCCTTGGCCCTGCCCTTAAACCTTAAATCCTCAAGCCCATGGCTCTCCACCTCCTCTCTCTCCACTCCCTCCATCTCTCTCTCTCTCCTCCCTCTCTCTCTCTCTCTCTCTCTCTCTCTCTCTCTCTCTCCTTCTTCCCTCTTTCCCTCTCCCCTCACAGGTTCCTAACTCTCTCTCTCTCCGCCTCACTTCTTCCCTCTTCCCTCTCCTCCCTCCTAATGAACTCTCTCTCTATCCCCCACTTCTTGTATCTCCCTCTCCCTCCCCTCATGAACTCTCTCCTATCTCTCCACTTCTTCCCTCTTTCCTCTCCCTCCTCCCTCTAATGAACTTTCTCTCTCCACTTCTTCCTCTTTCCCTCTCGCCCCCTCCTAATGAACTCTTTCCTCTCCCTCCCCTAATGAACTCTTTCTCTCTCTCCTTCTTCCCCTCTTCCCTCTCCCTCCTCCTTTAAAACTCTCTCTCTCTCTCTC
>VDFB02274714.1:37928273-38065870 GCA_007258455.2 Sequoia sempervirens | reverse complement strand
TAGCACTTTTGACTCTTAAGGGAAACTAGTGGGAAACAAAGTTAACTTCTTCACAAACTTGGTTTGAAGTAATTTCATTATTTTTTGTGCATTTGAGAGACATTTTGACTGGAGGTCGGTCTATAAGCCCTATTCTATGATATTACAAAAAGGTATTGTGGACCTATATTAAGCTACCACTCTCAATATCATACAAATTGAACCCTGGCATCAATAGACTCTGTATATCAAGCTACCACAATTCTGTTGATGTTAGCAGCTTCGTCAATCTCTTCCAGCCGTTCCAACACATGATAGAGCTTGGAAAAGAGAGAAGGAAGTCCTCTAGTAAAGAGGAGAGTAGAGTCTGCTTCAAGAGTAAAACATGGCACTTGCTAAGACTAAGCCCGCCCAGCCATACAAAAGTGGCATACAATATAGCAAAGTCTGCTAGCAATACATAAAGGAAAGTCTGCCCTTGTTTCTTGGCACAAAAACTCAGCAAAGCCTGCCCATGTTAAGAAAGGGATGTGTCAAACATGATTGAAGTCTGGCACATTTCTTGGCCATGAAACTTGACAAGATCCACGCTTACCAAAGAGTGACATGGCATAAAAGATCGAATCTTGCCAAATCCGCTTCAAGAGGATAATGAGTGTTCGTACTTAGAATAATATGAACATGGAAAGTGAATGAGTGAAGTCTGCTCAACATGTTAAGTCTAAAATGGAAAGAGAAAAGAGGAAGTCTGCCAGCCTTAAAGTGAAATTAAGCTCACCCCTCATTTGTAAAGGGTGGAGACAGTGTATAGAATTGTTGTGATAGACTGTTTCTGATAATAAAATCTCTTATGCATGATTTGATTTGAACCACTTTTATTGTCAAATAGTGTGCATGGTTGCATAGCTTTTCCACCATAGATTGGAGATAGATTAGAATTAGATTACACTTGGAATAAAATTTTCCTAAAGTTAGCCTGAGCTTACTCTGTGGATTCTTAACTTCTTTCTGGATAAATATTGTTCGATTGGAAGGTATTTATTCATGATATGAAAACCATAAGCACATTTCCTTGAAGATTGCAATGGCTTTGCATAGTTGGCGCGATTCCTGCATGGCGAAACAAAGTTTGGTTTCGTTTCACCAAGTCAATACCGTCTCTTGAATTCTTAGGAAGTAGATTAGAACTTCTGACCCCTTGTCTCCTTTTTCAGTTTGTTTGATCTGCAACCCAAATAAAAGAGCTTCATTGTCCAGACCTTCATTGTGAATTGAAAAAATTCAATGCTTTAGGTGTGATAAGTTTGGTCACTTTTCCAAACATTGTTCAGATAGACCTAAGCATCAAGCCTTCGTTGCATATGTAGATGATGTTTCTCCATAGAAGAATGAATATTTGTTTTTCTCAGCATTGTCAAGCAATGTACCCACTAACACCAACACTTGGTTGATCGACAGTGGTTTTCTCAGAAAGAGGGAGTTGATTATGAAGAAAAAATTGCAACTGTTCCTCATTACACTTCTATCAGCACTATCATTGCTCTTGCTACATCAAGAGGATGGAAGATTCATCAAATGGACGCGAAGACAACTTTTCTCAATGGCGTGATTGAGGAAGAAGTTTACGTTGAGCAACCTGATGGTTTTGAGGTTCATGGCAAGGAGTCACATGTGTGTAAGCTAAAGAAGGCCTTGTATGGTTTTAAGCAGGCTCCTCGTGCATGGTACGAAAGGATTGATTGATACATGTCTAGTTTGGGCTTCTTGAAGAATGATGTTGATTCAAATCTCTACTTCAAGGTAATCAATGGTGATGCATTAATATTGGTACTAATTCATGCTTCTAGGCTGCATATATATATTATTTTTACATGTTTTCTCCATTGTTCGGCCCCTACACCACAAGTAAATGGTTGCATAGTGTGTGGAATGAGGGGGCAGCAGGCCTGTAATTGAAATCTTTTCATCTATCAACATCTAGTTGTTACTTATGCAATGTGAAGTAATGCTTTGAGTTTGAAAGATGTGCAATGCAATGTAATTAATAATATATGAATAAATTTTTAATTATTAGTTATGTACTGTGAAGTAATTGCATAACCGCTTAGGTTGACTTTGTAAAAACTATATTGTAATTGAAATTTTTTCATCTATCAGCATCTAGTTGTTACTTAAGCAATGTGAAGTAATGCTTTGAGTTTGAAAGATGTGCAATGCAATGTAATCAGCAATATGAATAAACTACATAATATAACCATTCTTTTTATGCTATTGTACATCAAGATATTTAACCATTGCTCACTTGATTAAAATTTCAAAGAGTTTAATTATACACATGAGGAGGCAATTAAATTTTGATTGTCAACTTCTATATATCAAATTATCCAATAATCAAGTGTATGTCCATATACAAAAATGGCATCAACGCCAACTCAAACAAAATTTTACAATATGTGGCATATGCCATCTCGGTATCTATTCAATATTTACATGCCAAAATGTCTATCTCATCCTAAACTACTGGTGGATCATCAAAATGGAGCCTCTTTGAAGCACTTGTTGCCTTTGAAGGTAGCTGCACAAGAAAAAGTCAAACCACAATTGAGATTAGTTATACTATATAATTTAAAATTGAATAATTAACATCAAAATCAATATACATTAAATTATAATTGAACTCTAAAATTGTAATCTTGATTACTTGAAATATCCATCTCTTCAAAGAGTCAGGAGTCCTAGAATATGCCCCTCTCAAAGAACCGACCAAACCATCTTTTGTAATTTCAATCTATATAGGTGAACAAAAACATAAAAGTGATCCAAGTTAGCATACAATTGTCAGTAATAGGAACATATAAATACCAAACACAAAATAAAATGAACACATACTTCTTTAGGTTGATCTTTTTCTTTATCTCCTTTAGGTTTTTCGACACCTCCTCCTTGAGGTGCTTCAACACCTACTCCTTCAAGTTTTCTAATACGTACTGCTTCGGGCATTGTGTCACTTGTCAACAAGGACGTATAGCTCATAATTCCCTACACATAAAAATGACAAGTACATATGAAACAACCAATCTATGTCGATGTATGTATAATCAATAAAAGATCTTAAAATTCTTAATTCAATCAAATTTGAGTTCAATTACCTTCCCCTTATCCAAAAATACACTTCCATAATCTGGACAAGGCTGCACCTCGCTCGCACAAGGTATTTCCTACAAGAGGAAAATAAGATAAACATATAAGTTATTATATAATTTCATTAATGACAATTCAAATGACAAGAAAGTATATAATAAATAAATGTAAATGAGTGAGTGCAAAAATATATACTGTGTGCGTGTCGAGGCCAAATGAAATGGCCCTCAGGGTGCTATCTGTCACATGTGTCAACTCCTCCTTGGACATCAACTGTTAAATAGACCATGTAAATAAATATTAGTACATTATACTATCTCTTATTAATATTCATTTAAAAACAAATGCAAGCTATGAATTCACAACTTAAATTTTACCTGTGTCACTATTCCAATGTCCCCCTCTCTAGCAGGAGAGGACTCTGTACGATGTACTCCACTCCCCTACGTCTGATCTATAATGTCCACATCATGGAAGTCATAATCAGAAGTGTCTAAGGGATGCTCGACAGGTTGTACAAGAAGACCCAAGCATATCTAGCAACACATGGAGCAAGTATGCGGTACACAAATATGTGGACCTGACGAGGATGACGCAGCAGCACTCGAGCCATCACCAACATCGCCAGAATGTGGCCAAGCTACTATAGAAGCATGTGAAACCAAAAGACCACTCAAAGAGTGAATAGCATGGATAGTTTGTGTGGCTGCATCCTGCATAATATCTGGATGGTATACTGAAGGTGGCGGAGGAAGGGGAGGAAGGGGAACATATGTGCGGGGTATTACTCTAACTGCCCCTAGTCTATCCTGGGGCATACCTCCACCAACGCCCTGGAAGGGTTTAATGTCAAAGTAATTGATATGATGCCCTAACACAAACTCAGCATATAATTTTTTTATAAAGTAAAATGGTACATCACAATTGTTGTTCGGTGGTTTCAAAAAAACCATACACCAACGATCCCAAAAAATTTCTACAATGTCTCTATGAGTGCACCATTTTATAGAAAGTTTTGTTTTATTAACATTAACCAGCAAACCAGTGCGGGGGTTAACAAATAAAGAGGCTATTTGGGCTTTGGTTATTTTGAGATCTTTCGCATCGTCATAGGACAATCCACATGCATAATATTCTCTCATGTCTTCTCGCAAAGGCATTATGTTGTGAGGAGAGGATTTCTATGTTTTTAATTATTTCTTTCATTGTGTTTGACATCTCAGATAATCGAGGGACTCTCGTATAAACTTCAGAAATGCCCCTTAATTGTTGCAATTTTTCAGAAATTAATTCTTGAATTGATGGTTGTGGAGGTGGTGGAGGTGGTGGAGCAACCATAATGCTTGATTAAAATTAAAAACAAATTAATCTAATTAAAATTAGACAATATAAATGAAAATATTATAAAAATACCCTAGTTTTTTAAAAAAATCCAACAAAAACCCTAGTTTTTAACAAAAATCTATAAAATTCTCTAATTTTTAATCCAAATACATAAAAAACACTATTTTTAAATCAAAATCCATTACAAACATTCAATTTTCATCAAAATCCATACTAAACTCAATTTTTTCATAAAAAATCTATCAAAAACCCTAGTTTGAAAAAAATCAACTAAAATTACACAAATCTAATTGAAATTTTGATTAGAGCAAAGAAAAATCAATAATCTAACCTTTTGAAGATGGATTTGCAACAAATCGGATATCTGATTTGTGGAATGAACTTTTCACTGTGCACCCGCCGCAGTTAACCAATTGTGAAATGAGAATGAGTTTTAATCGGGCCGATATGGAAACATATATGTTGTCACAAATCGGATATCTGATTTGAATTGGATATCCGATTTGGATCGGATATCCGATTTGGAAATCTAGGTTTGGGATTTGCTTCGGTAGTGTGTACTGACACCCAAGCCACATAAAGTCAACTCGGCATTTTCGTGTTTTTGAGTCAATGAAACACGTTATTTTTTCTCCATTGCCACTTTTTGGCATACCATTATCCTACACATGCCCAAAAATATTTTGAATCTTTACAAAACCCTTTTTCTCTTATAGTATAATATGAATTTAAGCTTAATCTCTACAAAAGATGGAGTACAATGAACATGATTCAATTTATAAAAGATAGCATTAAACATAAAAGCTAATGGCATATAAAGCAATCACAAAGACTATATCAATAAGACTTGACACCGAGCATTCAACATACGTAGAATAGGAAAAAAGAAATTTATGAAAAAGGCCATAAATGCACAGTCTCAAAGATTTCATTTTACTATCACTTTTTCTTGCAATAAATCATATAAAAGCAAAGGTCGGATGTCAATCCGATTAATAGGCTTGATAATTTAACATGCCAAAGAGCGAAAAAAAGCTCCGTAAAAATCTTCCTATTCCTCCCCTACTCTAATCTCCTAACAGAAAAGAAAACTACTGCTTTGAAGATGATTATGATTCTTGATGATGCCTTTAAGCTGGAATGTAGCCCCCCTTTTATAGAGTCAAAGAGATGAGCCAACTACAACCAATAGAGATGAACTATTGATAGGTGTTCATGCCTAATAGCTCACAATTTGATCAAAGATTGGATTCAATCAAAACAATATTTGCAAATAAAAAATGAATTGCTTCATTAATAGCTATGGATGTTGCAAAAGATTTGCAAAGATATGCTATCAAAGAAGGATCATATATTCTTACAGACTAGCAAAAATTTTATCTGATTAGCTACAAAGAATAATAACGCTGCCTAAAAGACCAACCCTGAAGACATAAGACCTGTTGTGCTTCTAAAAAAAAATTCCAAAGAAAAGATACACCCGTGGGTGAAGCAACTCGCCCGAAAAAAATAAGTGGTGTGGCACACTTACAAGCAATTTCCAAGTTCATGAGAGTCCTTCCATGCATCCACGTGTCTTGTCTCAGGCCTGAAAGGTGCGCGATATAGAAACAGTTGTGTAGCCATTACGCAGTGCATTGCACACCCTTTTGTGAAAGTAATCTTAGCCCCTAAGGCATAGTGCCATCAAAGTGCGAAAAAGAGCCAAAAAGGAAGACTACAGGGGCTAAAACCAAAAGTAAAATACTTAGAGAAAATTTGCTCCACATTAGTCATTTATAATCAACACACAAACTTCCAAATACGACTTAACATTGGAAAACATGCTAAAAAAAATTACAAATTTTTAACTTAAACATTCATTATATTCTATTATAAAACAACATCCTACACATTGGGTGCTACCACGATAATGGGTTACACTTTCTGGGACATCTTGATTTTTGTTGAAATCACATATTTTTAGAAAATATAACGATTTAAGCCTTAAAAGGTTTCATTTCAATGATTTTAGTTTAAGAGGGTTTGATCAAACCCCTTATATTAAACCCCCTTGTATAGAACCCCACTAGTTTTAAACCATACCTATAATGGAGTCTCCTTTACACCTATCAAAATGTTGATAAAAAAACCACTTTTCATTTATCTTTTGGGGGATCAAATGAATTCATTTAAAATTTATGTTTTGTAAGTATGTAGTCCTTATTATAACCTTCCCATAAAGTATAATTTTAAATATATTTAATTTGATTATTATATTTATTTATTTTATTTCTTGTGAATGTAGATTTTTCATCGAAAATCAAGCTCTTTATTCTACAAATGTGGAAAAATAGTAGATTACCAAAAAAAATTATGTGTTATATAATAAACCTATGTCTAAATTGTAATTCATTTGACTTCAAAACATAATTTAAAAAAATTCAATAAAACAATATGAAACCAAATGAAGGAGCTAGATATCGTAGTTAAAAATCTAAGTTTGAAAAATAGAGTTTTATCCTTCATAGAAAAAAGTTGTGTTATAAAGTAAATAGATACTTTTTTAAAATGGTGTTTAGTACTGTTAAAAACTAGTTATCGAAGGAGATGGAAAATTAAATACAATTTGATTCCAAATAAAAATAAAAATATATATTTAGAATCTACAGACAAAAGGTCACAAATCACTAGTTTGCATCATCTTCAAATTCATCATGCTTTAGCAGCTATAGGTGTCTGGAAGTGAAGATTTAGTTTAAAAAGTTTAGTTCAATGTCAAGTTTGGCCAAAAAATGCAACCCACTATTGTGGGATCACGCCATGATCAATAGGTATAAGAACATTACAAACAATCAAAAGAGATGGGATGCCATCATATGGGAAATAAACCCTAGCATATAAATAAAATATTATTGTCATCATTATAAACCATATGTGCAAATCTAGTGAGTTTAAATAGATTAATAATTGTGATATTTAGTAATGAAAGCATAGATGACATATTTGAAATGAAGGGTAACCTAGGGTATATCTCTAGGTGGTGTAAGTTATGTCAAGTTCACTAGAAATGTGAGGAAATAAAGTGTTAACACTAAACCCTAATATATATGCATATCTTCTATACGATGCTTCAAATTTAATCAAATGATAAAATAACACAAAAAATTAAATCTAAACCAAATGAGCTAAGAATGAATAAGCAGATAATTATAAAAGATACTTAGCTATTTTGAATGTGTTTCCAATTTTGATCCTTGAGGTTGACCTTTATAATATGATATGATAAATGAGAAATAATCTACAATTAGGAAAATGAAATAACAATTATATGATTAAAGCAACCTTACATAAACAATTGATGTTGCAAAGTTTGTTGTGTCATGTGACCTAGTCCTAGTATCCATAGTGTTTTGTAGTTTGGTCCAAATCTTACGAACCTATCCCTTGCCATTTTAAATATGTTCACCTCCACTCATATAATCATTTTCTAGCCTCAATATGAAGATATATATATTGTAGTAGTTTTTAGGTTTATTGAGTTTTAGGTTTAGGGCTTACATTTTAATGAGTTTAGGTTTTAGGGTTTATCTAATAGAAGTTAAATTCAATAGAATAGAAATCAATTAATAATCTTCTCAAATATAAATCAATTAATAATATAAATTTTAGGGTTTACAATTTTATCAAATAGAAATCAAATTCAAAAGGAAATACAAAGTTTATGGTTTTTAGGGTTTTGTCCAACCTAGAAAAAGAAGGGAAAGTTCAAAGGAAATATACAAGCTACTTCTCACAACCTTCATACAAGCTACTTCTCACAACCTTCATTGGAAGGCCACATATTACTATGTATTCACCTAGAGTCATTGTCCACCTAGTTGTGGGTTCAAGATTCATTTTCATTTTCATTGTAAAAAAATTTAAGCTCTTTGTTCTTTTAATGAAGGTAAATTACTCAAAAAAGTCAAACAAACAATTGCTCAAATGTGACCTTCATTCAAGGATGGATTATAAACAATATGAAAATATTTTTAAAATACCTTTAAATAAAGGTCTACCTTCATTAGAAGGTGATTTATGTGTGACATTTGAATGAAGACACGTTCATTCAAAGATAACCTTCAAGAAAAGGTTTTTTCTAAATTTACTATCATGTCTCATGCAAAATTTCAATTTACCACAAGTGGGACATGCTATTGTGGGTTCACCCTTAAATGTACATAACTTTTGATATGGATCTCTCTTCTTTTTATTTCATGTGTTGATTTTTTTCTTTCATTCTTCTAAAGGTTTTTTCTACATTTATTGTCATGTCTCATGCAAAATTTCAATATACCACAAGTGGGACATACTATTGTGGGTTCACCCTTAAATGTACATAACTTTTGATCAAGTGTTGATTTTTTTCTTTCATTCTTACAAAATGATCATAGAAGTTTACCAAAATAATCGTAAACATTAACTACTTATTAATATTACTTTCATAAGCAAATATTTTTTCACACTTTTTAAGAAATACTTCTGTCCCTATTATATAATTTTTTCCTGATCTAAATTAATTTCATATTAACCTCTAATTAAAAACATATTTCTATGAATAGAAAATGTATGGAAAAGGTTATACGGCCGTCAAATTTAGCCCGTTGTTACAAACATGTGTGCAAAAATAGTGTATGCAAATGTACTTAAGAGATTAATCACTCCGTAAGTAAAATCCAAGAAAAAGTAAAGGCATGGACTTCAAATATATAGAAAAAAATTTAACGCGTCTTTCGAAAGGGCTGTATCACCTTCAGTGGCAGACAGGAAAACTATTTTCTTATTTGACGTGATTGATTTGATAGCTCACACCATTCACCACTCACCTTCCTTTCTTTCCACCGACCTGGAAAGATCAGAATGACAACTTTTATTTCCAACTGTGGGGTTATAGTGATCGCACAATAGTTAGGAAACTTCCTCGCGGACTCCATTTACTCTCTCTCATGCATACAAGACACAGAATCTCCAAAGAGATTTGCTCTCTTTTTTATTTCCACCAAGCAAGTACGTTATGGACTTTCCGGGAAGTAGCTCGGAAGATAACAAGGACTTCCATTTTAGCAGTGCGTGCTTACATAATGCAGTCTCTAAGTTCCATTCTATACAGTTTTTAGCTCTGACATAGGCGCGCGTGCAGTTATCCTCAGTAATTCGTTCTTTCAAGTTGTCCGTTTTTCCTCACTTCAGTTGCATCTATAATAATGTCTTCCCCAACATCCCCTATTATGCCTGCTCAAATAATCAATCAGATTCTCGTTACAGACACAAGCATTCCAGATTATCTCCAATAATTAGTCACCAATAATGGCACTCTTCTCATTACACCAACCAAGGACAAACCCTTTATTTTTCCACATCTTTTTAAAACTCAATGCTTATTATATTGGGAAAAGGGGGGTTAGAATCAGTTGTTATGGTTATATATATTCTGTTTTTTATATCGAATAAAGTAATTGAATTATAAGAATGCAGTTATAAAAGTAATTTGAGAGAATAGTGATACAACAAAAAGATCTAATATCCAAGCCACAAGACTACAAAAAAGACTCTTACATAAGCTGTACAACATATTTACCAAGACTGAGTTTACTATCAAGCTGAAACTGCATAACTTGATCTTTGATCTTCTGTAGACGATACTTGATCTGCTCATTCTTCTTGCACAAAACATGGAGATGTGAGAAAAAACAAGCCACCTGAAAAAATATATCAGAGTAAAGTCTTACAATACCAGTTACAAGATCATAGTCAATAGAAAACATAGGAACACATCTATTATTCCATATATTTCTTAAAATAACTTGCCAAATAGAATCCACAGTTATATCATTTGCATACCAAGGCCAACAATAGCTTCTTTCCAATTCAAAACATGATTAAAAATTGTTAGTAAATATTTAAAAATAGCAAACCATTGTTTCTTAGAGTGATATTTTTTTTTAGAATGTTCAACTCTCAAACCCTAACTTCCCAAAGCTTTACACTTTTTCACTATATATTTATCAAAGTTGAACTTTTAGCCCTACCTCTACCTCTACCTAGGTATTTGTTCCTAAACATCTTTAATTTCAAAGTGAGTCTTTTAAAATATATCTTATCAAAGTTGAAGGTGTGGCATACCTTGAACACGGTGCCAAGTACGAAACATCCTTGAACCTTGACCCCTAACATTGTATGAGTTTTAAGGGACCCTCAATCCCTGAAACTCCCATCTATTTTCATAGTTTTTTTCATCAACTTCCTTGTTTGTCCTAGAATGCTCGTAATGACCCGATTTGATCCTACAACTCCCTGATTAGATTTTTCCCACTAAAAGATAACTATTCACTTCAAAGACACAAAATCATATGCATTTTTAGTAACTTAGAAAAGGGACGATGACACATGCCTTCATTAATGAAACAACTGAGTTCCTAAGTCCTAATGATCTTCAAGTCATCTCCTAGTCATTGTTCTAGTAGATTTTCTATGATTTTTCATGGCTTACGTGACAAGTTAGGGTGGCTTCATGATAGATGTGATTTCTTATGATATTTTTCATGTGTTCTCTCCATATGCTTTTTTTTATGGTTCATTTCATGATTTGTGATTGATAGGTGTTGCAGATTGATTGAGATTATATGTATAATATTTTTTTGTACAAATGATGAAATTTTCATTTGTAAAAGGTTGGGATTCATGAGGAAAAGAAACCTTTGTATTATATACCAAAGTTATTTTAAAAATACAAAAAATTCAATATTGTATATGTAGTTTGTAGTGATACAATCTTCTAGTTGTTTTATATGAATGATGATTTGATTATATTGTTGTCTCTTTTGTTACATTATTTATTCTTTAAGAGTAGTACACCTTCAACAAGGGTAGAAAATATTTGCTTGTACATTTGTTATATGATTTTCTATTCTAATTAGTACATCTTCAAGGAGGGTGAGAAATCTTTTTAGGAAGCAAGTGAGATTTGCAATATTAGCAAAGTGATTATTAAGTAGAACTTTGTATTTATATTACATTTATAGGTTCATGTTATTGAAAAGAAATAATGATCATTGTAAGACAGTGACAGTCATTGTAAGCTAGTACTATATGTTATGAATGACTAGAAGAGTTGTTGCCATAACATATTAGCAGAAATAGTTGACGACTCTATTTTCCATAAATATGCAACCAGTTGGATAAATTATTACCAACCCACTCACACCCAATGATAAAAAATAAGGACATTTTAGTAGTGTGAAGAATCTTGTAAACCCAATCCATGTTTATATGAATATTTTATCTTTGTACACTATGATAAGCCTATTGTACTCATTTATAATTTGGTGTGTAATAGAGTTACCCCCCAATCAGCCTAAAGTGTACGAGAGAATAGCTTACTTTCTCATTTGTTGGCCATCCTCCCAACAACTTTGAGCATACTAGAAATTCACAAATTCTTAGAAGTTACTAAAGGATATGTGCATGGAAATGGGGGACCAAAAAGGGGTCTTAAGTGACCACTTTTTAAAAAATAGGGGAAAATGATCTTGGATAAGAAATTGAAGATAATTACACTCAAATTTTGAATACACAACAAGAACAAGAGTTGTAGTGCTTTGAATCTAATTTCTAAACTACTAATTTATTTTGAAAATGGTGGCGATTAAAGAGTTCAAATCAAGGGAGCACACAAAGTGCTTCTATTTTTTTCAAAAAATATAACACAACATTTGGTGTGCTTCGTCTAAAATGTTAAGTTTTTTTTAGTATTTCAAAAATCATTTCAGTGAAAAATTAGCTAACACCATGTAGTTTATACTTTTTTTTTTAATTTATTAATGAATGTATGATTTTTACTAATTTCTAAGTTGACATATCTTGAAAAATAAAAAATTGAGCTTACTCTCCCCTATCTAAAAAAAAAATTAATCAATTTTTTTTTAATGTGTATATAATAGATTCTAGAATTTAAAAATGTAATTTGTTTAAAATTTTGATGAATGGATAAAAAATGAAACCAAAAATATTATATATAGGTTTCCAAAGAAAAAACGAAAACACTAGCAAAAAAAAAAAAGATCAAAACCTTAACATATTTAAAATGTAGAAAAAAATACATGGTTAGAAATCCAAGAGAGAGTAAATGTTATTATGGTATTTTTTTTAACTTTGAAATATGTGCAAACCTCATGGAGAGCACACTTAAGATTCAGTCTTTTTTAGAATTTTCAAAAAACACACCTTTGGTCATTGACATGTAAGTCTAACCTTTTAGGTTGGATTCCCAAGGAAAATATAACCCTAAGGTTTGGCAATACACAAGGTAGATAAAAATATGAGCATGTTATAATAGTGTGCTTAAATTATAGCATTATAATGTGAGCATGTTGTAATATGCTCACATTTGTGTGAAGCAAAAATGAAACCAAAGAGGGAGAGATAAGAAGATTTAGAAAGGATGAATATGATGTTCCTATATCTTCCATCTTTCTATCTCTATCTCCATACTCTCCCTCTCACTCTCTATCTATATCTCGTTTCCAATATCTCTCTTCCTTTATCTCCCCATCCCTCTTTATGTGCATAACTCTCTCTATCTCTCTTTATATCTCTCTCTATCGTTCCCTCTATTAGTAAATTTGTAGCCACATATGACAATTCTACGTAACCCAAATAGAGAAATCTATGCAAACAAGTATTTATAATCTATATGCAAAAGAATAAGTAATATACCATCAAAGGTGACACAAGATATACCCTAGAAAAAATATCAAGAGAGAAACACTCAACCTCCTAAAGTATCCATCACTCATGTATTATTCAACAATGAAATCATTACAATAAGTCTTCAGAGTCTCCATGAACACCCTTGAAGCATCAATCTCTCTACGTGAACTCCATGTAACCACACATCCCATGCCATGGTTCAAACCCTCACAAATGTAAATAAGAGATTCTCTCAATCCCTTAACCAAAATAGCCAACCTTAGACAACTATCCATTTGATTGCTTTTATAGACATAAGATTGCACATAACCACCAAATGATATTACATAAACCATGTGATTAATACCATGAGATTACAAAACCATTAACCCCCACATTTAATTTTTGGTACTAAGTTTTCTCAATATTAAATATTTACCCAATGAGCAACCCTATATTAGATATTTATCTCAATGTTACATAAAACATATAAAGTAGCCCCAAGAATTCCAAACCCATGTGATGCACACATCCCTAGATCCCCTAGGTGTGCCACAAATAATAATAAATTACATTATAGCATTATGAAAGGTGTACAACACACCTTTTCCTAACATTCTCTTATTTGTTATATACATTGCATAATGGGAAAACAAGTAAAATAAAACATCAACAAGGGAACAATCCCTATAGCCACATATACTATCAAGGAATCAAAGTGCCCCATGTGCTCCATCAAGATACATGCAACAAGAATCAAGATGAGCACGATTTCAAGAATAAATTTCCTCATCCTCCATCATGCCAATCCACAAAGATAAGAATTTATCCAAAGAGATGTCAAACTATCTATCACAAAGAAGCATAAGTCTCACCTCCAACTGATATCCCAAACACAAACACTCAATCCAAATGTAAAAAGTATGCATAAAAGCTACCAAGAAAAATCACCATAGCTAAACTAGCACCCATAATGTAAGTTTCTAACACATTCAACTATCCATACCTAAAAGGTTTACACATCGTAACAAGTGAATCTCATGTCATCAACATATACAACCCATAGCATGCAATCATAGGCTCCATGTGTCAAATGATATGATGAACACACACATTTAGGAACTCCCACTGCATAGGTAATGTCAAATCTAAAAATTATCAAGGCATCCAAATTCCACCAATAGAATCACATAGTGAGTGCAACATCATGTAGTACTAAGGAACATCAAAAAGGATATGCAAATCCTGCAAACAAATTTTCTTCAAATACAACTCTCGCACTAGTATCCATAGCTCTCACAAGTTCTTCACATCCAACACAAGAAAGAGATAAAGGAACCTCCATGTCATCACCAAGGAATAATGAACAACATATGACCACAAACATAGTGATCACCATATCTCCACACAAGACCTCAACTCCAATTTTTTGAATATTAATACAATCATCTAAGAAGAAGAACAAGATGAAAGAGACAACCTACATATCAAAGCATGTAGCACATCATTCTACACACACCTCTAAAGTCTTAGTTGTGATAAGTATGATTTTCTCCATGAAACCCCAAAGATGATAGCATTTTCCACATCTAACCATAACCAAGATGTATGCATCTCCAACCAAAGGTATATCAAACCAAATCCATTCCCAAACCAATGAAATACGCCCAATAACATCTCCTAAACTCCACATAAGTGAATGTCATCATAAATGAACTCGCAATGCATAAGGAGACAAACATGCCAACACTCCTCAAATGAACCCTCTAGAACCAAATGAAAAAACTCAAGATTCATATACATAAGAATATAAATCATCACATAACTCATGCTAAACAATCCTCAAATAAGTCTCCCAAAACCAATCATCATGGCTCAAGACTCATTCCCATGAGAAAAAAAACACAAAACATAATGCATAATTGAAAACAAAATTGGGAAAATACCTCTTAGATGACTATCCACTGAGTAGACCAAGAGTAGGGAACGAGAATGCTCCTCTAGGATAAACAATCCAACATGACTTACTCCAAGAAAAATCCCCTTATAGGTCCATAATGAACTCACATCCAACCAAGGTGTAGGCTCCTAAGACTTTCAACTAAAACCTCCAAATACTAACTATCTCAACACATGTATCTAATCTACAAAGATCTCCTAGCCTCATCCAAGTCTACTAGTATCCATGAGTACCTATAACTGATCAATCCATACTAAGCTCCAAATGCAACAAAAACTATCATGAAGCTCTCAAGAAAATCACCAGTGTACTCAATACTAATAGGACCAACAAGATCAATGCCAAAGTTCTAATTGCAGGATTAGGAACACAATCATGACATCATGATCTCACTTCTTCTCAAAAGAAGATCGTATACTCTAATGAACATATCAAGCTCCCAAGAGCACTAGTATCATGAATAAATTTTAAAACGTGATCAAGAGTCCAACATGACACAATAAAATATCATAAACCTTTACCATGCATTCATAAACCATGTTACAAACAAAAATAACAGGGTAATACTTGGTCTTCTACTCTATGTGCTAACTCCTCACTTTTCTCAAATACTATGATGCCCCTCCTCCTTAGTCATTACCCACGTAATGGTATAAAAAATAGTCATCCTTCCCTTTCTTGAGCTCTCTTATTTATGGTTTTAAGATATTTCCATGTAAGTGTTCAAATCTAGTTGGAGTATCTCTTTATTTTTTAGAACTAAACTTTCCTCCTCATGCCAAGATCACATGATCTATCATCAAGATCATTTGAATTTAAAACTTATTTTATTTTTAGTTTTTCTATTTAATAGTAAACTATTTATATATTCTTATATATAAATAATGATATCATTATTATATATATAATGAGATTGATCATTATCAAACATTTGAAATAAAATCTTTTATTTTCCTAATTAAATTAATTTTCACAAATAAAACAACCATAAGACAATCATTATTTAAATCATAACACACAATAGGCGATGACGTATTCATGATAACACTATGCATAATATAAACATTCACAATGCAAGATGAATGTAACTATGTGAGTGTGTGTGTGTAAGATTTCCATCATGTCGACTATTGTTGGACAGCTAGGTCATCTCTACCTCAGCCATGTTCTCACCTTCAACCTATTTTTGCACTCATTTACACTCAATATCTCATCAATAGGTTAGCTCATAAAACCATAATCAATAATCAAAATATTTGCATCATAATAATTCATCATTATTTTAATCACAATAACATGCATTTTAAAGATAACATCTAATTTACCATTCACGAAAACACCTTAATCTATGCTTCAAACACATATTGCCCAATAGTCTCATCCAGTTCCATTTATTATCAAATAAGTTTATGCAAGGAAAATTGAGATGTGACAAATTCTAGGGTTAAAAATGAACATATTCCTAATATTTATTATCATGATGCATAAAAAAAGTTATGTGATCCAATAAGGATAGGTCACTAGAATGTGTGGCAAAACTAAACCATGATGTATTAAAGAGTCATCAACTTCATAATGGGGACATAAATAATTGCCACTATGTTTGACATCAATAAATGTATCATAAATAGAGCATGAGCCACAAGATAGAGAAGAATGGATAACAATGACATGTATTTTTATATTTCTAGAACCTTGAAGGCAAGATGAAGCTAGAGAGGCACATGTATGAGAAACTATTTGAGTGAATAGGGATTTATATATGATGAGATATATAAAATATACATTCATTAGGTATATCATCATCATGAAAAGGAAAATACTTGAATGTATCATGAGAGGGTAGGGTTAAATCATCATCAATATGAATTGAATCATGCAAAGGAAAGATTTTGAAACCAATAAAATATCATCATGGTCATGTGCACCACTATTGCTAGTCACTCGAAAAGTAGAAGAAAATGAGTCTTAAGGGAAAATGAAACAAGTGTGTCTAAAAATGGAAGGATGAGAAATAGGGTGGAAACATAAAGGTGTGTCTCACTTGTGGGCTATTTGTTGATTTATCCATTCATGCAAAATAGTATATCCTAATCTTGGGACATAAGAAAAATATATTGAGTTTATCACATATGTCATTCTCAACATGTAAATGTGTGCCCCTTAAGAATTATATGTGGCACCCTTTTCCCTTTAGGCCATAATGAAAATTTTCATTAGACACAAATTATCAACTTTCACATCACATTTTTCATGACTAATAAAGTCATCATTACACAAATTTGCTCGAAAGAATTCCTCATTGTAAATATTTTTAAATATATAATTTGGTATTATGCATTATTAAAATTTATTTTTGTGAGAGAAAATTCTACCATTGGTGAGCATAGACCTTTGTTACAAAAATAAATACTCGTATTTGATATGCATGGGAAAATAACAAATAATGAAAAGTCAGCAAAATAAGGCCACAATATGTATTGATGTCCATATTTCAACATAAAATAATGATTCATCTAACAAAAAGTGCATCTCGGAATCTATTCACCTTTGCCTTCTAGATATCTAAATCTATCAAGATGGTATCTAGAGACACCATTTAGGATTTTAACAAACTCAAAAGGTGAATAGATTCTCCTAGGTCAAATCCCTTGGTGGATTGAATTAAAGGTAATGAAAAACATCAAAGACAATTATCATAGACATGTAGATGGCCTATATGATGATGCATTTTCAATTATTTATTGCTCTTTAGAATTAAAGCGTGTTCTAAGTATTATTTGTATCCTCATCATATATGTTTAAATTCATAATGAATGTCTTTAAATAACATGATATACAAATATTTTGAATAGTACATGTGTTAGGTCAATGCATAATGACCAAAAGAGATACAAATTTTTTAATCTAAATTTAAATATTTGAAATTTAAGTGTCATTTCCTTGCTCCATAAGATTGACCTAAACCAATCTTACATACCTCAAAGATAATATGTTGAAATAAAAATTAAAAATAAATAAATTATAAATCTAATCTAATATACAAATATTTTACTTAATAATATATTATAAAATTAAAACATTACCATCAAAATAAAGACAAACTAGCTAACGAACAAATTACATAATTATACTAATTATTACACTCATGAACTGTAATTCACACTTAGGAAACGAAACGCTTTTCATGCACTTTCGTGGTAAAACACGCGGGCCTTCTGCTCTATTATTGCACGTCAAGTCCATGACGTCCTTGAAAACGCGTTTGAAAATGTTAAGACTCTTGCGTGTCCATTGGAATATGGTGGGATTAAAAAGAAAACACGAAAACATTTGTTCCGAAAGCTGATCATTTTAGTCAAACATGGACTCGGAGGGAACAGGGAGACCCCGCTTTTGGATAAGCGCAACACCTACGCTTAAGTAGTTGTACGCCCCGTGGCATTTGTAGCAATATTAAAATGCCCTCCAATTGCTTAACATTTGACCCCACTCTTAATTCATTAGCCGCCCTTCTTTTCACCGACCACCAAAAACATACAGAACATACAAGGAAGCAGCGTGGAAGATTCCATGTTATTTTCCTTTTGAAAATAACAGCTGGTTTGATGTGCATATAATGCACACTCTAATTTCCCTTGTATACACTTTCTTGCTGTGAGATAGATTAGAGGGACGTGCACTTATCCTCTGCAGTTGAATCTTTCAAATCGTCTATTTTTCATTTCTTCATATATATCTATAATAATGGCTTCCGCGGCATCCCCTGTTATGCCTGCTCAGATCATCGATCAGATTCTCAGCACAGATAGAAGCACGCCGGACTATCTCCAACAATTAGTCACTAATATTGACACTCTTCTTTATCATTACAGTAATAAGGTGAAAACCCTTTCATTGTCTTGCGCGTTTTTTAGCCTCTGTGCTTCTACAATTACTTTTTACGAATTCGATTCAAGCAATTCCTTAATGAGGTTTTTGTCGCAGGGGAAACAAACAGCCAATGATGATAAGTTGGCTTCTGTGAGAGCTGAGCTGCCCTCTGCATCCCAAGTCGCCAAATTCTCAGAAGAAGCGTCAAAAAATGTCAGGCTGATTTCGACCCAGGTAGGAATTTCGCATTCATGTCTATTTTTTTCTCCATTGTTTTCGGGAGCTGAATAGTGAATAATTTTGCGGGTCAGAAAATGCAAAAAGTTTTTCATAACAGAAATTTGTATCGTTGAAGCTGTTTTCTCCTAGAGAGTTTGCCATGATTTTTTTCCCTTTTAAAAAGAAATTTGTTTGTTATACAATGTGCAGATATCAGACTACTCTGGCGATAAACATAGTACAGCAATATCAGTGTTGAACGCCCTTGGAAATACTCACTGGGTTGGAGTGGGATTTTTACTGGTGGCTGCAGTTATTGAAAGGCTAGACAAAATAAAACAGAACAAGGAGGAGTGTCTAGGACTTCTGAAATCCATGAACGATTTAGCCAAACTTATACTGCAGCTTCAGCGTCTTCCGCATTTGAAGACGGAGATGAATGACAAGATGAAGGAGTCTATACAACTAATTGTGGATGGGGCAATCTCATGTTGTGTACAGAAGAAAAGGAGATTCCTAGGAAGGTACATATTCAAATTACATACAGTAATTTTCCCCCTTTTCCTCATTTGTAAATATTAGCTCTTAATATACTCACCAGGAAAGAAACATCTCGATTAGTGTGATTTTTTTATTGAAAAAGATTTCTCGCAACTATGTTTAAATGTGGAGCCATCTAGAAATATCTTAACTAAATTTCCACTAAGGTTAGGTGTGACCGTGTGTGTGAGAGAGGTGCATGTGAGAGGGGGAGAGAGGAGCTGCGAGAGAGAGGAAAGAACGGAAGGAGGGAGGGAATGTCCCAATTTCAGGGTTCCCTTAATAGATTTACATAGAGAGGAACATTTTCCAATTTCATACCTCTCAACGGATCTAGTGATCCATCTTCAGATAATGATTCATCGCTTGTCAAATATATGAAAAAGCTTGAAGCACCATTTTATTAGATCAAAAAATTGTCTATTTAACTTTGATTTTTAAGTAACATCTATTGGATAACAACGATAGAAGGAGAAATACACGAGTGGTTAAAAAGATTATGTTAGCAACCAAAACTCTGGCAAAGAAGAAAAACATGTTACCATAATGACCGGGATTGGAATTGAGTCAACTGATTGATTAATAATTTCCACATCTACCTTATAGATAATCCCAATCTAAAGGGAACTATTAGGTGCTAACTAATCATTTCATGCTTGAAAAATATACATTTAATAGAGATCTATGGAGAAGGAGAGGATCTTGCCACAAATATTGTTTGTGTATAGAACATTTAGATATTAAGATAATGCAATATAATTCTATTGCTTTAATAATATTGGTCACTTCATCTACACTATTGTGAGGGAACATGAAGTTGTAATCAACAAAGTAGGAATTGTGCGTAGGAATTGAGCACAATAGAGTTATTGGGTAGGGAGATGCCTAAGACCAACTCTAAGTGTTTGGATAAGAGGACAAGTTAGCCTAAGAGATCAACAATTAGAACATAGAGGAAGGGAGCAATAGGCACCCTTGGTGGACAAAGCATTGAAGAAGTAAAGAGGTTGTGAGGGAATCAATTATAGGGATGGAAGTATTGGCATCAATAAACAATATTTGGATATGAAAATGTAAGCGAGGTCTAAATCCAAGTAGTCTGAGCATTTTGAGGATGAAGGGCTAGTGAAAATGGTCATAGGCCCTATCAAAATCTATTTTGACAAGGACACCATTTTAAGAAGTTTGTTGACCTCCCATTCAACATTTTCCCACACCTAAATGAAGTTCTCTTAGATGAATCTTCCTCTAATCAAAGCAATTTGTCTTGTCCAACATTAGATTGAACCACTAGTTTAATGTGAAGAGCAATGACTTCGGCTATGATTTTATATGCAATGTTGAGTAGGGTGATAAAGCACCAACCAATAGTAGCACATTTTCATTGTTTCCTTTGAGATATGCATGATATGATCTTTGTTTATGAGGGGCTTGAGGGTTCCTTTTAGAGCAACCTTCCAACACATTTGACAAAAATTATCTTTAACATATAACAACTTCAATTTAAACAATTTAGTGAGGTGTAGAATATCTTTTATGGAGTGAACTAATATCTAAGTTCAATTATTCTTTTCATAACTCTAATAAAATTAACAAATTTTAAATTTTAAAATATGATCATTATTTAGTGTAGTGTAAAATTAAGAAAAAAATCAATATTTTTATTTAAGACAAAAGATATTACTTAGAATTTTATGGAAGGAGAATAACATAACAACAAAAATTAAGTGCTCACACACAAAAATATTATTCTCTATATTTCTTTAAATATATGGTTTTACATTTATCTTGCAAGATTAAATTAAAATGTATAGTCAAAATCTGCTCTTAATAGAATATAATTGTTCTATTTTACTCCTAAAAATTACTTTATTTTTTAATAACTAATCATAGTTTTTGTAGACTCTTCCCTTAATGCTTAATTTTCTAATTCTTATATATTTTTTAATTCTAAAGCAAGTATAATGCTCAAATTTACTTTATATTACAAATTAATTTCTACAAAATCACAATTGCATTGCTTCGTGAAATGATGGAAAATTTCTATATGATTTATTATTAAATAGAAGGTCAAATTCTTTGCTATTGATACTCCTATTATAACTCAACCCTTATTATAAATCATCCAAAAACAATTTAGCCAAACTACTTAACAGTGACTATTGTTCTTGCATGATTTATCTATGACTACATAACTTGTTAACAATGTTTTATACTTAGAAAATTAAATCAATTATCTTCTCATTATATTTCATTTAAAAATTATGAAATTCTCTATGCTAAATTTGTAAACAAATTTTTCAACTTTTACTCTTCAAGAAAACATGTACACTTCAATTATGAAACATTATTTTCTCAGAATTTGCGTTTTAAAAACACTGGCTATTATTTGCTGCCATTCACTAAAAAATGTTAAATTTTATTGCGTGTAATTGAAAGATTGTTGGTAGCTGGAACGGATGGGCAAGAACTTGCAAAGCTTCGCAGTCAAGTGGACGAAATGGGCAGGATGCTCCTTTCACAAATAAGCCTTTCTACTTTAGATGTTGTGCACGGCAATATAGTATGCAGCCATCCACCGGTTCCATCCCATAATTCTGCAGGTAAATTATCTCTATTTAGTTATCAATATGCTATTTGCTCATAGCAAACTTATTATTTATATAATTTTCGAAACTGTTATACTGTTTTGATCTGCAGTTGTGGGCATCGATCACAAGATTACTGAAGTGATTCAGCTCCTTGAATGGGATAGTGACAAGCCAGCTGTGGCCGTGGTTATACATGGCATAGGTGGAGCCGGAAAAACCACCTTGGCAAATGAAGTGTTTGCATCTTTAAATCTGCAGGGTTGGAAATATTCAAAAGTCACTCTGATAAAAAATCTGGAATTAAATCCTAACATAGAGGAAATACAATCTCAGATTTTGAGCAACCTGACTGGCATAAAGCAATCTGTAAGTGACTTTCAGGATGGACAACAAGAGCTCAAATCACTTATTGAGAAAGAAATTGTTTTCCTATACATTGACAACATCTTAAGGAGAGAAGATCTGGATAAGCTTCTACCCACCTTGATCGGTAGTACCCCCAAAAAAGTTAGGATTCTTGTAACAGCTAGAAAAACAACTATCTCTGGTGTGTTTGAAAGCTGTGGAATTAAACCCTGTAAATTATACCCCATTGAATCCCTCTCTGTTGAGGCAGCCGTAAAACTATTGTGCAGGAAAATTGATAGCGAAAGAGACATAGACTCCATGGTGGAAGAAAGACCTCAGGCAAAGAAGATAGCGGAGAAATGCAGTTGCTGTCCTCTATTTTTGGAAGTGCTGGGAGCGTATCTGCATAAGAAAAATAACAAAGCTGAAGCTTATGAAAAGGTATGTGTTTGGCTAAGAGATGGAGAGGATTTCAGCTGTGACAAGGAAGATTCTTTTGAGGAGTCCCGAATTCTATTTGCTTACAATGAGCTTACACTCAGCGCTCAGGAGGCGTTCCTGGATATCTGCTCATTCTTCAATGACTGGGAGTGGAACGAAGTTGCCTGCATTGTGGGAGAGGATCAAATGGATTGTCTACTAGAGGGTGCTCTGGTCAAAAGAATAGAGGTTGAAGCTTCTGGTGGAACAACAATAGAGAGAATAAGCGTTCACGATCTTATATTGAGAGCAGGTCGTAATAAATCCAAAGACAGTCGATTCAGAAGCATAGATGATTTTTCTATCGCCATGGAGAATGAAAGGGTACGAAGAATTCAAGTATAAAATACTAGAAGATTGAAATTTAATAAATCAAGGTAGACTCGTTTATAATTTTTCTTGGTTTGAATGTATCCAGGATCTGGCCCAAACAAAAGGAGTTTGGCTAAAATACAACAATAAGCCGTTCCATGTGTCTGCAGAAGTATTAGACAATATGAGTAGGTCTCTCCGAGTATTTGGTATGGGAAGCAACACAATTGTGAGCGGACAATGCAGTAAACGATTTGATGAGCTGAGGTTTCTACAAGCGGGCAAGGTTCCCAATTTGGGTATTGACATATTGAAGCTAAAAAACTTACGCTTCATGGATTATAGTTTCAAGGAGAACGAAATTTGGAGTCCGCCCAAGGTAAGTTAATGACCATTTTTGTTGTAAATATGACCATTTTTTTGGTTATAAAGTCCTTTTATGATTTATTTATTTTTCTTCCGGTTATGAAGTCTTTTTTCGAATGTTGTTAATAAGGCCCGTTTGGATACAGAATTTCTCTGGATTGAAAGTACTCAAACTTAGGAGGAGCAGGGGAACTGATGGGGCCAATATACATGCAGATATAGAGTTTGGGTATCTTATTAAATTAAAATGTTTGGAGTTGGAAGGATTTCATAATACAGAAGTCTCAAGTTTTGTGAAAGTTTGTGGTCTACAGAAGCTGAAACTGTCCAGAATTGAAGGTCTGGAGGAGCTACCGTGGTCGATCGGGAAGCTCCGATCACTACAAGAATTGCATATATTCAGTTGTGTTGATCTAATGCGATTAGGAGGAGGATTTGGAGAACTGAGCGGCCTTGCTAAGCTTGGTTTGAAGGGTTGCTGCAAATTGGAAGAGCTGACCTGCGAATCCCAGAAGTTATTGTCATTACAGTCACTGAACTTATCGAACTGTTCCAATCTCGTTCGGCTACCAGAAGGGCTTGAAAACTTACCATCTTTAAAATATATAGATGTCAAAGGGTGTGAAAAGTTAATGTGTCTCCCGAACAGAGTCTGCAAGTTGTCTTTCTGGAAAAATACAATATCATTTTCTGGAATTTCAAGTTTGAAAGAATTACCAGAAGAAATCTGCAAGTTCACGACATTGACAAGCTTATCATTGTATGGCTGTAAGAGCTTAAAGGTGCTTCCCATCGGCTTCGGTCAATTGAGTTGCCTGGAAAATTTATACTTAAATAAATGTGAAAGTTTGCAAGAATTGTGCGATGACTTTCATTGCTTGGCAGGGTTGAAGACATTAAGCATGTCTGGATGCAAGAGCTTGTCAAGGCTACCTGATGGTTTCGGCCAGCTTGGATGCTTGGAAAGGTTAGTATTATCAGGGTGTGATAAGTTACAGGAATTGTGCAGTGACTTTGGATGTCTTGGAGCTCTTAAATACTTGGATCTGTACAAATGCAAAAGCCTGTCCGAACTTCGTGATTGTTTCGGCCAGCTTGGATGCTTGGAAAACTTAAAACTATCAGAGTGTGATAAGATAGAGGAATTGTGCAGCGACTTTGGATGCCTGAGAGCACTAAAATTCTTGGATCTGTCCAAATGCAAAAGCCTGTCCAAATTTCCTAATGGTTTCGGCCAGCTTGGATGCTTGGAAAACTTAAAACTATCAGAGTGTGATAAGATAGAGGAATTGTGCAGCGACTTTGGATGCCTGAGAGCACTAAAATACTTGGATCTGTCCAAATGCAAAAGCCTGTCCAAATTTCCTAATGGTTTCGGCCAGCTTGGATGCTTGGAAAACTTAAAACTATCAGAGTGTGATAAGATAGAGGAATTGTGCAGCGACTTTGGATGCCTGAGAGCACTAAAATACTTGGATCTGTCCAAATGCAAAAGCCTGTCCAAATTTCCTAATGGTTTCGGCCAGCTTGGATGCTTGGAACTGCTAGATTCACCAATGTGCTCTAAACTAGAGGATCTTTCTAGCGATTTTCACTGCCTGACATCGCTAATAAAATTAGACCTATCAAATTGTGAGAGCCTAGGTGAAAAATGGATGGACAATGTGGGGTCAATTCAGAGCTTGTGGCGGCTAAATATTTCACGAAGTGAAAAGATGATCAGGCGGTGGACAGAAATGCAAAGAGAAAAAGAAGATTGGAATTTCATGGTGGTAACAGACTCCTCCTGGGAGGTAGGAGTGGTGATTTATCTCCTGTTGACAGTTAATTATATCTTATATTTGAATGTATTTCATTTTCAGCGAAAGAAATATTTTAATCATCCATTACTTGTCTTGGTTCGCAGGAAACAGAGGAGGAACGGAAAGCTTTGTTGTTGAAGATAGCGACATCAAAGATATTTGACGAAGAAGGTCTACTGATTGACATTCATGGACGCCCCTTCTGTTCATCCTCCCTTCCACCTGCCTCCTCTCTCATCTTCATCTTTGAAACTTCTGGCTGTCAAATAGAGGGTAACTTATTTGAAAAGAGTATGCAACAACTAGAATTGAACTCAAGAGCATGGTCAATCATATATGCCGGTAGACGTTTCAACGCATTACCACCTGAGGTGACAAATAGAATCGTGGCATATACCCCAAGCTCAAAGACAGACTTATTATTTTGTAAGTATTCTGCTATATTCCCCACAATCTATGGAAGATACGCCTCTGTTTTCAGGAGCAGAGTTGGTTTAGAAGTAGAAGGATTTAAATGTCTGTCCGCATGGGAAGATGTCTCGTATATATTAAATGAACCAGCATTTTTATCAAGAGCTCCGAATGAAAGCAATGTTGAAATCCTGAGAGTAATTCTGCAGACAGATTTCCTCCTCAAGAAACATCAGCAGGTATTTCTATGTTTTTTGGTTTCTTAATTTCGAACTTTTATTACTAATAAGAAGGCTTTTGCAAGTCGGTAACGCTACCCCAAATTTTAAACAAAAATTGTAGGTGAAGCTCATGGATTTACAAGGAAAAGTGATATTACTTCTCTGTACAAGTTTAACCATGTACGAGAGGCGGCCCTATTCAGTGTTCAATGATATATATATGAAGATGCAAGGCAGCAATCACAATCTCGTAGAAGTGGTTTGGATTCCAGATTGTCATGAGAGACAATGGGATGAGTTCGCGAGGGTTTCTGGAGATGTTCCATGGACAGTGGTCCCTAATCCATGGTCGATTCAAGGGTCATTACGGCACTTCTTTTCTTTAATAGAAGTCCCAAACGATTTGACGTCACAGTATGTGAGAGTGGTGGCGGTGGATGGCAAAGGAAGAATCTCCAGCAAGAATGCATGGGAGATGATATTAAGGTGGGGAGAGGAGGCATTTCCATTTTCGCAGGGTCGTGAAGAAGAGCTCAGAAAATCAGAATGGGAGAAGATAGGCAACTACAACCAATTTCTTTTTCAAAATTTGGCCTTTGCTCAAACAGAGGTGAAGTTTAAGTAGTTTGAGATTTTATTTTATCATTGTATTGAAGACCTATAATATATGATATGTTTAACGAGCAAACAGAGGTGAAGTTTAAGTAGTTTGAGATTTTATTTTATCATTGTATTGAAGACCTATAATATATGATATGTTTAACGTATGTTTTTTCTGGTTCTTCTGATAACAGGTGAAAGAGCGGTCAGCATGTGGAGAAATGATGTTGCTATTCGTTGGTAGTGGACGTGGGATGTTGGAGTTCGGTGCAATGTTGGATTATGCTCTTACCAAGTTGAAAAGTCATATTCAACTCTATTATATTCGGCGTAAATTCCCTGCTTATACGAAAAGAAGGAAGGGAAAAAGAGAGTACACCATTCCCTGCATCTCAAGTAATGAAGGATACAGATTTTGGGAGCGCATGAAGTATCTGTACAACGATTTGACAAGAATGGGAGGTGATGAAAAAATAGTAAAAATGAGAAGTATGGTATGTGGTATTATTAGTGCAGAAGTTGGCAGTGTGAGAGACAAGGAGATAGGAGTAATAGTGGTGGATGAGAGGGGGGAGATGGTGAGTGGGGGAGGAAAGGAGGTGGTAGAGGCACTCTTGCAGTGTGTGGAGAATGACTCAAAGTTGCCGACTGAAGTTAAAATGGGAGGAATTAGACAAGTTTTGGAGGGGCAAAGGAAAGACGGAATAATACGTCCTAAACATCATCCCGATCATCTTATGCTTCAAATATCTAAACTTTATGCAAATCCACGTTGCACTATATGCTCCAAAAAGTGTAGCTATTATTATTATCAATGCAATGTATGTGAAAATCATGTAATGTGTAATGAATGTATTTTAGACTAGCAAAAGTTTAGAGTTATAGCCACGGATTTGTAGCAAGATCACTGGGAACGCCCCTCTTTCAATACATCATAAGGCTGAGTTCTTATGTTATTACAGTTGAAATACAAGCTGGTTTCAATTATTGTACATGTCACATAAATTGAATATGATTAAATATTTATTTTTTATAAAAATTAAGGTAACTTTTCATAATTTTATGGTAAATTGAGAAAAAAAATTCTATTTTCTATTAATTTTAAACATTTTTTATTTTATAAATAAATGTATTTAAGCTAGTTTAAAATATAATATATCATGTTTAATATTTAAATTAATGTTTGAATTAAATTTATATTAATTTGAAAAGAGGTTGTTAAGAGTTTAAATTTGGTTGATACTAATTATTATTTTTGTACATGTGTAGGGAAATAAATCATGCTTTAGCGTTATTTAAGTTTAATCTAGCAATTTAAAATAGAATACTAATTAGATCAAGATTAAATAAGAAGTTGACATAAAAATATGTAAATGAAAAATTGAGAGGTTAGAAAGTATAATGGTGAAATTTAGCTTGCAATTTTCTTCTTCATTTTAGATTCATTTTAACTAGTTTATCCTTTGTGTATAATTGACAAAAATTTCAAATTATTTTTGACACATAACCCAACCCTTATCTAAACATCTTTGCACTTATAATAATTATTTTTATCCTACAAATGTGCATATTTCTTGTCTTGGGTCAAATACACATTTGTTAAATCAATCTAAGTCATTTGCATGGTTATAAAAATGATTCACAATCTTTTAGAACCTAAATTCAAAATGTGGGGCCTCTTATTTTACATCCACCAAATTGTTGTTTCTTGAATTAGCTAATGATTTTTTTTTTAAACTTGGTAAGTTGTATAAAAAGAGTTACTTAAATTTATTTAAAATTGTAGACACCTAAATCTGTCCATACCTAACCACGCTTGAATTTACCCTTTCCTAAACATTAGTTTGATAATTAATCATTAATTCATTCATCTTTTACCTTCATCCCTCACTTTTAATTAAATAAATTTAAGTTTAACATTATCCCCCAAATCCTCCAAATAAATTAATTAAAAAAAAAAGTAATTGATTGATTTAGGTTATAATTAATCTTCATTAATATTTTCTTCAATATTTAAATTCACATCACCTTTAATCCGTGTTCGTTTAAATCTAGTGTTTAATCCATCTATGTAGATAAAAACCTAAACTTTCTATTACTTGACAAGTGTCCCTATCCCCCTCAAGCTCCCACACGCGTGAACATGCCTACTCACCCTACTCCTTGCTCACACATATCTAGCCACGCTACACCTATCCCCACTCATTTGCTCATACATGTGTGAGCATATCTCCCACATATACCATCTTACTCACACGTGTGAGCATGATGAGCTCTTACATTTCTTATCTCTTTGTGGCACTTGTCATAAGGCTAAGTATTTAATCCATTCTTTCATTCTCTTCAAATTCTATCCCTCCACTAAACAATGCATCTTGGCCATTGATTTTCTTCATGAAAAATCTATAAATTTGAGGGCTCTCATCCCACTTGATAATATTCTATCATCATACTATTATGTTGTCCATTTTTGTAATCAATCCCCCTTCATCATATCCTAATGTTGTCATTTTCTTGATCTATCATCTCATCCCTACTATCATGTTGTTGCTTTATTAAGAAACCATATTCCACCAATCAAATCATCAAGAAAAACACATCAAGTGGACAATTAAACCTTGTAAATTATACCCCATTGAATCCCTCTCTTGAGGCAGCCGTAAAACTATTATGCAGGAAAATTGATAGCGAAAGAGATATACACTCCATGGTGGAAGAAAGACCTCAGGCAAAGAAGATAGCGGAAAAATGCAATTGTTGTCCTCTACTTTTGGAAGTGGTGGGAGCCTATCTCCATAAGAAAAATAAGAAAGCTGAAGCTTATGAAAAAGTATGTGTTTAGCTAAGCGATGGAGAAGATTTCAGTTATGACAAGGAAGATTCTTTTGAGGAGTCCCGAATTTTATTTGCTTACAATGAGCTTACACTCAGTGCTTAGGAGGCGTTCCTCGACATCTGCTCATTCTTCAATGACTGGAAGTGGAACGAAGTTGCCTGCATTGTGGGAGAGGATCAAATGGATTGTCTACTAGAAGGTGCTCTGGTCAAAAGAATAGAGGTTGAAGCTTTTGATGGAACAACAATAAAGAGAATAAGTGTTCATGATCTTATAATGAGAGCAGGTCGTAATAAATCCAAAAACAGTCGATTCAGAAGCATAGATGATTGTTCTATCGCCATGGAGAATGAAAGGGTAAGAAGACTTCAAGTATAAAATACTCAAAAGATTGAAATTTAATAAATTACGTTAGACTCATTTTTAATTTTTCTTGGTTTGAATGTATCCGGGATCTGGCCCAAACAAAAGGAGTTTCGCCAAAATACGACTATAAGCCAGACACATTTGAATGTATCCAGGATCTGGCCCAAATTGGCCAAAATACAACTATAAGCCTTTCCATGTGTCTGCAGAAGTATTAGACAATATGAGTAGGTCTCTCTAAGTATTTGGTATGGAAAGCAACACAATTGTGAGCGGACAATGCAGTAAACGATTTGATGAGCTGAGGTTTCTACAAGCAGGTAAGGTGCCCAATTTGGCTATTGACATATTGAAGCTAAAAAACTTACGCTTCATGGATTATACTTTCAAGGAGAACTAAATTTTGAGTCTGCCCATGGTAAGTTATATGACCATTTGTTGGGATATGGTGCTGTATGTCATTGCATAAAGTGTTTTATTATATTATTATAATTAAATAATTATTTAGTAGTGATGCATCTTGGTGGTGTGGATAATCACACTAGGTAATTATTTGGGGACTCACGTGATGTATTGTAACATTGTATTATTATTTGTGTGGGAGACATATGATAATAATTTAATATTGAAGAAATATTAAATAAGGGGTTAGTAGTTTTGTATTCACATGATTTTTGTGGTACATGGTTTTGCCTTACCACTAGTTGTATTTGTGTGAGCTTGTGTCTATAAAATCAAACACATGTGTAGTGGTTTGGAGAGGTTGAGCGAGTTGGCTATTATTATTGAGTCTTCTTGAAGAGTGCATTTGTGAAGCATGGCATGGGATGTGTGGATTCATGCTTGGACACATGAGAGTGCATTGGAGGGTTTGATGCTTCAAAGGTATTCATTGTAACTCTTGTATTTGCTTATGATTGATTAATATGATGGAGTATGGATGCTTTTGGAGGCTGGGTTTTTCCTTCTTGAAGGTTTTCCCAAGGTATATCTTGTGTTATCTTGTGGCTTGTTTATTTAATCTATCCATCTGAAAAACTTGTATCCATATTAATCTTTCATGGATTATGTAGGAAATGATTTAAGATTTTGGGTTTGAATGCAATATTTCCTAACAAGTGGTATTAGAGCTTTCATGGTTGAAGAATTTTTGGTTTAACCCTAGTTTGAGAGTTTTTGCAAAGTTGAAGCCATGAACATCCATGTAGGGTTTGAGGCATTACAAGGTATGGAACACATGTTGCAAGTGTTTTTATGCAAATTTGGGTTTTTGGATTGTTAAGACCTGTTGCGGATCTAAAATTTCCAATGTTGGGTGAAAAAGAGTTTATTGGTTTGAGTTTGCATGTGAGGGTTTTGTGGGAGAAATTTCACAAATGACCTCTTGAAACAAAATGGTCCTCTCAGTTGAATTCAGGTTGGCTGAAAAACAAATTTTAACATAAAATTCGACCTATTTTAAAAAAGTTACAAAAAAAAAATAGTAAAAAAACCCATTTTACATATGCAGATAAATCAAAAAAAAATCCCAAAATTATTTTCACGTCTCAAATGAAAAATTATTTAAAAATCCTGCAAAATTAAAAGTGAAAAAGTTAGAAAAAGCATATTGAAAAATCTGAAATCAAAAAATAAAAAAAATATATATAGTATGGGGGTACAGGTCCGCAGACCCGTACTCACCTTGCAACCCTCGTCACTTCACCTTACAACCGTACTTGGTGCAGCGCATGAACAAGTTTAAATACCATTTAAAAAATGGAAGGAAGAACCGTATAATGTTTTAAACTTAGCCTTTTTTAAGTTTAAGATGGTCAAAGAAGGTTCAAAAGGGAAATCTTCATTATTTTAAACTTTAAGTTAAAACCTCAAACTACCTACCCTCTTCATTGTGGTTTATTTTTGAATATTTAAGGAAAAATTTGCCATCTATAAAAGGTTGTTAATATTTGCTTTTTATTTTGGAGTGGGGTCCGCATGGAGTTGCACATATAATTTAATTGGAGTAGTTTTATTTCGAAAGACATAACTTCCATTCACAATGTCGGATTTTCGATTTCTTGTAGTCGTTGGAAAGTTGGTTCTGAGCACTACGCGGTAGTATAGGATTGATTCCCTGATTTTTCCATTTTGATATGTTTTTGGATCCTGGAAGTCAAATATTTTCGTTTGTACGGTTTTAGTCATAACTTTTGCATATAGAATCAGATTTTCGATTTCGAAGAGGCATTGGAGAGAATTTGCAGTGTACTACATAGTGGTTCAATTTTTTTATCAATTTGAGGATCAGGTTGAGCTTGGTACTTGTTTGATCGCTTGTAGGTGTCTGAGATTCGGGGGGTGATTATGTGAACATCCAGACGAGTCAAAAGGCGAAACCTTGAGGGAGTACATGTTTTTATATGTTATTTATGATGCTATAATTGATTATCAAATTGGTTCTTCTTGGTACAGATTTACAGGGGATTTTTCAAAGTTGGGACTTTGATGGTGACAGGTATACAGATTGTCTTCAATTTTGAGGACATGGTTGGACATGGTTTTAGACTTGAAATCTTGTATGGGTGATAGTTGAGTGTAGGTACAATGATGGCTATGGTTATGGTGTCATGGATATGCAGGTACATTTGATGCATTAGCACAACATGATCATGTATGTGGTGTTTGGTGGTGATACAATTTGATATTAGGAGATTGGTATTATCTTCTTGATGCTTATTTGGTTCCTTGACTATGATTACTCTTTTGTAGACATGGTTGGAAAATCAGATCAGCGGTTGATTTGGTGTTTGAGTCTTAATGTCTACATGGTAATTATCTTCTTTGATATTTCGGTTTGCAATTACTAATGTGATAATGAGTTTGCATGTTTTAGTGATTGGATCTATGAGTTATGTGGTTGGTAGGTATGTGCAGCCTATTGATTGCAATGGAATGACTCAGATGTGGACTGTCTATATCAACTAGGTTTGATTTATTGATGTTGCAGATTTCATTAGTTGTCCTTATCTGTGGTCATTTGTGCACCAGTATGTTGTTTTAGGATTGAGAGGATGGATGATTTGAGTACTTGACTAGTCGATTCGTGGGACTTGTAGTATGTGGTTTTATCACGATGTCATGATAGCTTGTTACATTTATTGGTTATACACTTTCAATGGGAGCTTTTGACAGTGATGACTTGGCGGTATTGGATTGGTTTGTGATGGTTTGTTGACAATTTTATGTATCTTCTTGGGTTGGAGATCTTGGTTTACTTGTATGTTACTGAAATTGCAGTTGAGTGCGCGTAGACCTAGATGATCTTCATGGAGAGGATGGTTGTCATGATGTCATGTGTATCTTGTATCACTGTTCAGTGGGAGTTGTTGGCAGTGACATGGATGCATCATTGGGTTATGATTATCTTCATGTGATTGGAGATATATTTTCTTGGTTTAGAGTGTTTTTTATACCAGTTTAGAGTTTGGCATGGTACTTGTTCTCTTGATACTAGGATGTATGTATGTTATGGTGCATGTGATCTCCTAGGAGGAGATGGTTAGATCATGTTGTCATGATAGGTTCTTGATTCTACGGTTGGAGTTTTCACATTGATTGTGTGTGATTCTCTTTGTATTGATTACATTAACCATTTGCTTGATTACTTCATGATGGTGTTATTTCGCATTTGAAGTTTGGCATGGATTGATCAGTTACAGGTGCTTGTAGATACTTAGAGATATAGGTGATGGTTGGAGTTCTCTTGTGATTAGAGACATTTGCTTGAGACATTTATTCTTTAGAGGTTTCAACAGGAAGACCGAGGAGCCTTCACCTAGTTATGGACGTGAGTTCATGATGGACCAATAGAGGAGATTGCTCTTGGAGTGAGTCATGATGGCTTGGTTATCCTAGAGGAGCATGTTCTCATTCCCCACTCTTGGTCTACTTGGTAACTTATGATTTGATAGGTGTTTTCCCATTATATCTTTCAGATGTGTTATGTTTCATGCTTTGGTTTCTCATGGGATTGAGTTGATTCATGGTGTTTGAATCTTATGGATACTCATTTGAGGGATGTTATAGCATGGTTATCTCCTTGTGCTTTTGAGTTTATGATATCATTCTTTGATGAGGATTGTTAGGAGATGGTTTATGGGTTGATTTCTAGTTTTGGGGATGGTTACCTATGAGTTCGATCTTCTTGTTTAGAGAAGCTTAAATGCATTTTGACATTGTTACATCGATTGATATGTTGTACTTGATCGATGAGATTGGGTGTTATGGATGTTGTTGAGGATTTTCATTTGGGGTTGTTAGGAGATCATACTTGACACAACAATACACTTTTTGAGGTGTTGGTAGAAGGAAATTATGGTTTATAGGATTTTCTCTTCATAGTTTCTCCTTAGATGTTCTTGTTTTGGGGAAGATGGCAGCAACATGTTGTGAGAAATTATGCAGCTCTTGGGTTGTATGTGTGGATCATTGTTATTGTTTTTGGTACTTCATGCTTGATTTACTTATCACACCTTGATGTATAGTGTGGATTTGTAGACTTGATATACTTTGACATTACCTATGTAGTGGGAGTTCCTGGATATGTGTTTACTTCATTGATAGGTTTTATACAGGGATCTTGGTTGCAGTTTACAAGTTGCATATGCTCTTGGCATCAGTTTACTAATGTATTGATACCTTGGAGCTATGAATGGTTGGATGTATTACCATGTGTTGTGGATGCTATTTCCGATCATGTGGGTTTTTTTTCATGACAACAGCTTGGTAAAGCCTTTGTTATCATTTGGATTTGATGCTTGTGCTCATGGATTGGTGCATCTTCACCTTGGCATGTTCCTTTTCTTTCATAGGTGGCACGTTGGAGGATGAGAGGAGTTCTTGTTTGAGATGGTGGTCACTTTTTTCTTATTGCGGGTATCTTGTTGGAGCACAAAAGCATGTTACAAATTCATGTGGTTTCATGGATGGCTATGATGATGTATATCATGCATTGATCCTTTATGCAATGTATACAAGTGGGAGAATGTTGGGATATGGTGTTGTACACCATTGCATAAAATGTTTTATTATATTACTGTAATTAAATGATTATTTAGTAGTGATGCACCTTGGTGATGTGGATATTCACACTAGGTAATTATTTGGAGACCCACGTGATGTTGTATTGTAACATTGTATTATTATTTGTGTGGGAGACATATGATAATAATTTAACATTGGAGAAATATTAAATAAGGGGTTAGTGGTTCTATATTCACATGGTTTTGTGGTACATGGTTTTTCCTTACCACTAGTTGTATTTGTGTGAGTTTATGTCTATAAAAACAAACACATGTGTAGAGGTTTAGGGGGGCTGAGTGGGTTGGTTGTTATTATTGAGTCTTCTTGAAGAGTGCATTTGTAAAGCATGGCATGGGATGTGTGGATTCATGCTTGGAGACATGAGAGTGCATTAGAGGGCTTGATGCTTCAGAGGTATTCATTGTAACTCTTGTATTTGCTTATGGCTGATTAATATGATGGAGTATGGATGCTTTTGGAGGCTATATTTTTCCCTCTTGAGGGTTTTCCCAGGGTATATCTTGTGTTATCTTGTGGCTTGTCTATTTGATCTATGCATTTGGAAAACTTATATGCATATTAATCTCTCATGGGTTATGTAGGAAATGATTGAAGATTTTGAGTTTGATTGCAATATTTCCTAACACCATTTTTGTTGTAAATATGGCTATTTTTTTGTTCTCATGTATTTTTGTGGCTTCTTTTTGTGTTTTTCCAATTATGAAGTCTTTTTTTTGAATGTTGTTAATAAGGTTCGTTCGGATGCAGTGTTTCTCTGGATTGAAAGTACTCAAACTTAGGAGGAGCAGGGGAACTAATCGAGGCAATATACATGCAAATATAAAATTTGGTTATCTTATTAAATTGGAATGCTTGGAGTTGGAAGGATTTCATAATACATAAGTCTCAAGTTTTGTGAAAATTTATGGTCTATAGAAGCTGAAACTGTCTAGAATTGAAGATCTGGAGGAGCTACCATGGTCGATCAGGAAGCTCTAATCACAACAAGAGTTGCATATATTTAGTTGTGTTGATCTAATATGATTAGGAGAAGGAATTGGAGACTCGAGCTCTCTTGCTAAGTTTTGTTTGAAGAATTGCTACAAATTGGAAGAGTTGACCAGTGAATTCCAGAAGCTATTGTCATTACAGTCATTGAACTTATCGAACTATTCCAATCTCGTTCAGTTACCAGAAGGGCTTGAAAACTCACCATCTTTAAAATATATAGATGTCAAAGGGTGTAAAAAGTTAATGTGTCTCCCGAACAGGGTCTACAAGTTGTCTTTCTGGAAAAATACAATATCATTTTCTAGAATTTCAAGTTTGAAAGAATTACCTGAAGAAATCTACAAGTTCACAACATTGACAAGCTTATCATTGTATGGGTGTAAGAGCTTAAAGGTGGTTCCCATTGGCTTTGGTCAATTGAGTTGCCTGGAAATTTTAGACTTAGATGAATGTGAAAGTTTGCAAGAATTATGTGATGACTTTTCTTGCTTACTAGGGCTAAGAATATTATACATGTCTAGATGCAAGAGGGTGTCATGGCTACCTGAAGGTTTTGGGAAACTTGGCTATCTAGAAAGGTTACAATTATCAGAGTGTGATAAAATACAGGAATTGTGCAATGATTTTGGGTGTCTTGTAACTCTAAGATACTTGGATCTGTCCAAATGCAAATGCCTATTCAAACTTCCTGGTGGTTTTGGAAAACTTAGCTATTTGGAAAACTTTTAATTATCAGAGTGTGATAAGATAGAGGAATTGTGTAGCTACTTTGGATGCTTGGGAGCTCTAAAATACTTGGATCTGTCCAAATGCAAAAGCCTGTCCAAATTTCTTGATGGTTTCGGCCAACTTGGATGCTTGGGACTGCTAGATTCATCAATGTGCTCTAAACTGGAGGATCTTTCTAGCAACTTTCATTTCCTAACATCGCTAATAAAATTAGACTTGTCAAATTGTGAGAGCCTAGGTGAAAAATGGATGGACATTGTGGGGTTTAATCAGAGCTTGTGGCTACTAAATATTTCACAAAGTGAAAAGATGATCAGGTGGTGGAAGGAAATGAAAAGAGAAAAAAAAGATTGGAATTTCATGGTGGTAACATACTCCTCTTGGGAGGTAGGAGTTGCAATTTATCTCCACTTGATATTTAATTATATCTTATATTTGAATGTATTTCATTTGTAGTGAATGAAAGATTTGAGTCATTCTATTATTTGTATTGCTTTGCAGGAAATAGATGAGGGACGGAAAGCTTTGTTGTTGAAGGCAGTGACATCAAAGATATTTGACAAAGAAGGTCTATTGATTGACATTCATGGACGCCCCTTCTATTCATCCTCCCTTACACCGGTATCCTCTCTTATCTTCATTATTGAAGATTATGGGTATAGTCATTGTCAAATAAAGGGTAACCTATTTGAAAAGAGTATGCAACAACTAGAATTGAACTCAAGAGCGTGGTCAATCATATAGGCCAGTAGCCATTTCAATGCATTACCACCTGAGGGGACAAATAGAATTGTGGCTTATACCCAAAGCTCTAAGGAAAACTTATTCTTTAATAAGTATTATGTTATAAATCCCAAAATCTATGGAAGATACGCCTCTATTTTTAGGAGCAGAGTTGGTTTAGAAGTAGAAAGATTTAAATGTCCGTTCGTGTGGGAAGATGTCTCGTATATATTAAATGAAGTAGCTTTTTTATCAAGAGCTCCCTCCGAACGAAAGCAATCTTGAAATCTTGAGAGCAATTTTGCAGATAGATTTCCTTCTCAAGAAAAATCAGTAGGTATTTCTATGGTTTTTGGTTTCTTAATTTCAAACTTCTATTACTAATCAGAAGGATTTTGCAAGTCGGTAATGCTACCTAAAATTAAAACAAAAATTGTAGGTGAAGCTCATTGATTTACAAGGAAAAGTGATATTACTTCTTTGTACAAGTTTAACCATGCACAATAGACACCATTCAACGATCAATGATACATATATGAAGATGCAAGGCAACCATCACAATCTCGTAGAAGTGGTTTGGATTCCAGATTGTCATGAGACACAATGGGATGAGTTCGCGAGGGTTGTTGCATGTTAACAACAAGAGACATAAAATAGAAAAGATAAAACGAATGCTACAACATACAGAAACAAATTTTATTGATTTAAACAATCTATTCACATTATAAATATATTACATTGTCTCTCTATTTATAGAGGATTTTACACAAAATATCTCAACTCAGATGAGGAGACAAAAACAAAATAGAAGACTATAACATAACAAAATAAGAGATGTGGAGAATAGATTATGAGACGTGGAAACTATTCTAACTAATTTATAGGCAACGGTTTGATAGCAGATTAAAGAACTTGATAGCGAATGAACAAACTCTCAGTTCAGTTTCAACTACTAGTATACGTGGGAAATAACAATGGAGATGAGGAGGATGGATTTAGAAAATAGCTTTAGTCGATGGACAGTAGACTTCAGTTTTGTTTCAACTAATAAAACATGTGGGAGAAATTACACTCCAACACTCCCCCTTAATTTTGACCACACATGCTTCAACATTTTTCATTCTCAAATTTTGATCTCTCTTTGGTGATTGCAAACAAGTCTTTAGACTTACTCAAATGATACTATCCTCAAGATCTATGGATCTTTTCTCAATTTTTTTCAACTGCTATGACAGTCTTTTCATTTCTTCGTTTGATTGCTTCATGTGCCTTCACTTTTCCTTTCACGATTTCTCTTTTAATAGTCACGGTTGTATCTTTCTTTCACTGATTATTCTCTTTAAACTACAATGGTACCTTATACTAGCAGGAACAATTCTGCAACATATAACCTTTAGCTACGGCCCATTCTTTTGCACTAACACTTTCCTTTTCAATTCTTCAACACTATCTTCGCCTCTTCTCTTTAGCAGGATCCTCTATGATCTCCCCCTATCTGTCAATGATTTCACTTCACCAAGTAGTTGCGTCAGACTTTTCAATGATCTTCAAAATCTCTCTTCTTAAATTGTCTTCAATGCTACTTAAATGTTGAGACAGTTGCTAGAGTAGTTGGGATTACATTTTCCAACATCTCCCCTTTAATCACAACTACGGATTCCAATTACTTTCTTGATTTTTTTCATTGATGCTTCAACATCTGCATTCTTCAAATCTTATGGATCGAACCTAGGAAATCCTAATTTTCTTTTGGGATGCTCTAATCACGAGCTCTGCTCTTCCTCACCAGTCCATCGTAAGTTCAGGTGTGATACACTTGCTTTCTTCAACACCCCCCTTTGAGCTACACTGTTTGGTGCTTGGGGATCCTAACATCAGTGGACTTTCACTAGCCTCATACAAACACATAATGCTACTGCATTCAACCATATTATTTCCTTACTGATTTTCAGTTTCACTTGTCTGTCCTCTTTTGATATTCTGATCATTTAACAACTCCTCTTTCATATCTCACCGGCCCTTCCTTTCCTCCTTTCATTGTCAACAATCCTTTCAAACAACTTCTTGGTGGCTTCAACATTATCCTGATGGCTATGGTTCCTCCAAACAACTACAACACTCTCTTACTAGGTGACTTCTTGTCAAGGTCTTTTGGACAGATACAAACTCTCTTCGTTTGCACAAAAATCTCTCAGTTGGGACCTTATTATCTTTCTGTGGCGATCTTCAGATCTACGGCACTTTCATTCACTTAGGTGGCATCTCAGTTCTCAAATATCCTTTAATAACTTGTGATCTTTCTCTTGTCTTGGCCGATTCTCCTCCTTTGATGGTGCGGTATTTAGACAATTCTTTGGCTGTTTTACTATCCAACTTTCCTTTGGTCTAGGGCAACTAGTGAAACCACGATCTCCCTCTTTATAGGGGCTTGGATATTCTGCAATCTGCTCAAACTTGGCAGCTTCAATCTCCTGACTACAATTTCTTCTTCTGTCTTGGGGGCAGCTTCACTGCTAACCTCTTGCCTTGGGCAACTATTATGTTGGCTTTACGAAAAAGCAAATAATAAGAACTTTGATCTTGGCAGTGCCTCAGTTAGTCTGACTTCTGGAGCGAACACCTCCTTGGTTATGACATCTTCCTTTAATCTTCATTACTCCTTTAAGGATGGAAATAAGTAACAACGAACATTTATTTATTTTTGACTGGGCACTTTCATAGACTGGCGATTCTTTCTTCAGTAATTAGGCAGCGGCAGCTTCTACAAATCAGCTTGTTGCTAGGATCTCTCTTTTAAACAGCAACTTCTGGTGCCGCCATAATCTACAGATCACACAATCTATTCTGCAACATAAACTCTGAAAACTCTTTCAGACCATCATGGCTCTAATACCAATTTGTTAGCAGTAGGAGACATAAAATAGAGAAGATAAAACGAATGCTACAACATACAAAAATAGATTTTATTGATTTAAACAATCTATTCACATTATAAACATATTACATTGCCTCTCTATTTATAGAGGATTTTACACAAAATATGTCAGCCCAGATGAGGAGACAAAAACAAAATAGAAGACTATAGTCTATAACATAACGGAATAAGAGACGTGGAGAATAGACTATGAGACGTGGAAACTATTCTAACTGATTTATAGGCAACGGTTTAACAACAGATTAAAGAACTTGAGAGTGAATGAACAAACTCTCAGTTCAGTTTCAACTGCTAGCATACGTGGGAAATAACAATGGAGATGAGGAGGATGGATTTAGCAAATAGTTTTAGTCGATGGATAGTAGACTTCAGTTCTGTTTCAACTAACAGAACATGTGGGAGAAATTACACTCCAACACTGCAGATGCTCCATGGCCAGTGGTCCCTAATCCATGGTCAGTTCAACGGTCATTACGACATTTCTTTTCTTCGATAGAAGTCTCAGAAAATTTATCATCATGGTCACCGGCAGTAGTGTTGGTGGTGGATGGCAAAGGAAGAATCTCCAACAAGAATGCATGGGAGATGATATCAAGGTGGGGAGAGGAGGCATTTCCATTTTCGCAGGGTCGTGAAGAAGAGCTCAGAAAATCAGAATGGGAGAAGACATGCAACTTCAACCAATTTCTTTTTTGAAGTCTGCCCTCCACTCAAACAGAGGTGAAGTTATTAGTAGTTTGAGTATTTATTAAATCGTTCCATTAAAGACGTATGTATGATATGTATACATGTGGGAGAATTTATCTTATATGTGTTTTTTTGTGGTTCTCCTGATAACAGGTGAAAGATGGATCGCCAAGTGGAGAAATGATGTTACTATTCGTGGGTAGAGCACGTGACATGTTGGAGTTCAGTGCTGAGATGGAGTATGCTCTCCCCAAGTTAAAAAGAACTTTTCAACTTTATTATATTCGGAGAAAATATTCCTATAAGAATAATAAGGGACCGATTATAGAGGAGATTAATACCATTCCCAAACTCTCGTGCACTAAATCATATAAATTTTGGGAGCGCATGAAGTATTTGTACAACGATTTAACAAGAATGGGAGGTGATGAAAAAATAGTAGAAATGAGAAGTATGGTATGTGGTATTAGTAGTGCAGAAGTTGGGAGTGTAAGGAAAAGGAGATACGAGTAATGGCGGTCGATGAGAAGGGAAATATGGTGAGTGGGAGAGGAAAGGAGGTGGTAGAGGCACTCTTGTAGTGTGTCGAGAATGAAGTTCCAAGCTGCAAACCGAAGTTAAAATAGAAGGAAGTGTAACGCCCCGCCTTGGTTATCGTTACAACAAAGTGTAAAGAATGAAATTAACTATTACACAACTGCCATAAGGTTTCCAAGACGATGTTATTTAAACCTAATAAATAAACTCGTCACGTTATCATAAACATAAGTACAAATTTAATGTCATGAATGTTCCAGTTACAAAACTTAATACAATAAAATATTCAAATGTCCAGATTACAATAAGTGAGATTTCAATGAATCTCAATACATCAATAATGGTACAATATGAATGCTCTTATACAAGAGGTAAATTTACAAAGCAAATAATGTTCATATCACAATTGACATCCATTTCCACGAGCATGCTCTGCATCACAGTCACGAACAATGAAGTAACTAGAAACAGCTGCAAGCATAGGATCATCTGCATGAAAATCCACGGAAGGTATAGCATGGTTTCCTCCCGACCACGTGGAACCCGAAGGTCCACTCCCTCCGTGCTAGGAGATAATGACAAGTCCACAAACAATGAAGACAAAACATTACGTTTACGAGGTTTACAATTCACATCACAACATAACGATAACAATCATAACAGATAAGATCCCAGTAGCAAATCACAACCAATAGAAATCTGAACACAAGGATCACCATCATGGTATAGACTAAGAGTGTCATCACACTGTAGGGATAGGTTACTCTGGTGAATCTTCCTAGACTACCGGCCCTCTTCAAGAGTTACCCTAGTAGCCTCAACCGATTCCCGGCCCCTATGCAGACTAATGTGGAGTCGTCTCATCTTTCAAGAGGACAAGATGGCGACTTGCCATTCCAAGCCTCCTCAGCCTTTTTTCAACCTATACGAGCATTAAGAAAGTAGGCGAGGCAAACATTTATTTGAATTAGTGTTTAGTTCTACCCAACCCCTAATACATTAGTTAGGTTTTCACTTTAGGTTTTCACTGAATTACACACCTATCAATAGGTTACCCAAACAATCTCTTTAGGATTTCGGCCCCTATCGCAAGCCACTATTTCCATAACATGACTTTACATAAAAATATAGGGGTAACTTCAAACACAAAGATCAAAACCGTAATGTTTACGTCTTTCACTAGAGGCAATCCACAAACTCTAAAGTTTTCTCTTATGACAACAATAAAATATACAAGCTACACCCCCAAATATAACAGACATAGCAATAAGTGTAACATAAATTAAAGTATAATGATCTAATCAATTTGGTCTTCACTTATTCAACCTCAAACAACCAAACTTATATAGGCTTTTCTTAATTACAATCTTTTTTAAAATGAATGCTAAAATGCCACATCGATACTTTTAGTAATAAACAAAGCCAAATTAGAGATTTACATAATTAAAAGAACACTACTTTTATAAAATCATATCTACATCTTTATATTGAAATTACTTATTTAACGAATACAAAATCAATCACTTAATGAACCATTTTAGCTATACAAAAACATAATTTATCATAATTGCCCTTAATTTGTTTACTTGTTTCTCAATATACTTAATTTATTTATTCAATTTGAAATTTTAAAGAGAATATATATATATATATATATATATATATATATATATATATATATATATGACTAATTATGAAGATCCTTTTATATTATTCTAAAGATATAAATTACCATTTAACTAATTTTTACGTTCGACATTATCTTCCAACTGTTAATAAGGTAATTATGATTTTATAATGAGTTATTTGGCACGGAAGTAGCATGCAAAGTTGAGTTCGATTAGGAGTAAGAGTAATAGTTAAAGATGAAGATCATAACTGAAGGAAATCTTCAAGACTGTAAGTAATCTTTAGAACGCTATGCAAGATATGAAATATCTACAAGTAAAGACAATTGGTTCCAGACGTATAACAAGAAGAATAGTAATAAAGTTAAGTTTATAATTCGCCATGCAACCACCATGCAAGAACATGGTAGCGTAGGTTAAGAACCTTCATTCATGTTTATGCCTATAATGCATGCTCAACACAGAAAGAACATAGACACAGACTTACCAGACTATGCGCATGAAGACATGGATAAGAGAAATACAGACTCTCGGTGGAGTATATATTGTTTAACGAATTACGAATGTCTAATGAGGGCGGATCACATTATACAGTTTATTTCCTACGAACAAGGAGTTTTCATACAAGATCTACAGCCGGCGCCTTTTTTTTTTAAGAAGAAACATACTATGGTGAATAAAGGAAATTAAGGAGGCTTCCGTATCTCTGTAAACAGATCATTTTCCCTGATAATTGTGTTGGTGAAGGGAGAAGACGTAGTACATGCTAAAAACTATAAGCTGCAGATTATACTTAAGGATTAAATCTTTAATACAGGGTCATGCTACAAGCATAATAAGATTAAAACTGCGCGCAATCACTATCAGGGAAGTCTATAACAAGATTCTTCATTCTAACATGACAGTCAAAAACTAGGTCGAATGCATAGCTTAGGAAGAGGTTGTACTAAAAGTTGATGGACAGTAAATATTAAATCCATAAGCCAAGGACCTACAGGTGATATACAATGAAATTTCTAGTATAACTAATGCGTACAGGCAATTTTATAATTAAAAGATTCTAAATAAGGCGTGTAGAGACAGTATAATATTATCATCTTTTTACATCTCAGTAAATCTTTCTTAAAATCTCAAATTTATACAGTTACATTCATTATACAGCCAGATTAAAGATGTTTTCGGATCTGGTATACTTTAATTGCATTTTGTTCTTATTCTTTTCTACTTTAAAGTTTAAATACTCATCTAAATTTGTTTCTTTGTTGTTAGTGCAGGTTTAACAAAATAGTTTTCTTTATTGAACAATTAATTTCGACACCAAATTCCAAAAAAAATCAGCACAAGAAATAAAATTAAGAAGAAAACCTATTCTGAAGTTTGATAATTGGCTGAAAGCAATTTCTTGAAAACTTTGTCAATTCCGAAATCGATTCACCAGACTTCAACGAAGATGTACAAATCAATCCTACTTCAAAATTACACTTGTAAACAAAATTTTAAGAGAAAAATTCTTTTGAAGCAATTGCCGTGCAGAAATTGCTAAAAACTTATAAATGTACTAAAAACTGTTGCCGTGAAGGTTCTTCCCGTGAATCTAAAATTTCCCTTTTTAAAAGATATTCATTCATGCAATTAACTTTCAATCATAAAACTTAACTAACAGACCATTTTTGCATTGAAAATAGAACAATCAGTTTAACTTGTCCTTTTAAAATATCAAATCAAATCTTTAACTACCAATCAAAGATTCATATCTTGTTGAAAATATCTTTCCTTAAAATATATATTTTCTCATAAATCAAGTTTGCACAAATAAGCAACATGTATTTAAATTAAAAACATTGCAAAGAAATAACTTCCACTTTTAAATTCGATAACTCATTTAATTTAATTTAATAAATTAAATCATAACCATTCATAAATACATTAACAAACATTTAATAAACTTAAATATTAATTCACAAACACAAAACAACACAAACGAATACGATAGAATAAACTGAACAATAACATGGGTAACACATAGATACTCGTTCGATAAAGAACGATGGTTCAAAAGGACCTGTCAATACCTCCAACAACATAATTATATTGAATTAGGGTACGCTCAGACCTGTCAAGCAGGTGGAGCCGTTACCCGGTACCTGTGTCTACAGGAAACATCAACGTTAGAACATATATATACTTATGTTAGAAAACACACTGTGAAAAAGAATTACAGCATAGCAAGGTACTCACGAATGAGTAATGCTACACTGTCTTCTTCACCGACACAGACGAGCAAGATAAATCATAAGCAATCATCTCAACATGATAACCACATGAAAAGTCACAAGCAAATAAACCATATCATGAACATGTCTATCTCAATTTCATCAAACTAACACAACCAGATAATCAAGATGTCAATGTATCATCTACAAAATCAAACCAACATAATATCAAAATCACCTCTGAACAGGAACAACATAGTATCATAATGAACTGAAGCATCTATCAAGTAGAAACAAACTAAATAGAATGTCGAAACTGGAGGGACACTACAGGAAGTAGACAAGTTTTGGAGGGGCAAAGGAAAGATGGGATAATCCTTTCTGAACATCATCTCGATCATCTTATGCTTCAAATATCTAAACTTTATGCAAATCCACACTGCAATCTATGCTCCAAAAAGAGCAACGCTTATTATTATTATCAATGCACTGTATGTGAAAATCATGTAATGTGTAATGGTTGTATTTTAGACTAGCATAAGTTTAGGAGTTGAGCTACGGTTTTGTAGCAAGATCACTAGGGATGCCTCTATTTTTCAATACATCATAAGCCTGAGTTTTATTTTATTGTAGTTGAAATATAGCTGTTGTTAGCTAATTTTTAAAATCTTAAAATTTATAGAAGTGAACATATTTTTTTGTATCTTTATAGTAAATCAAGAAAAAAATCTATATAATTTTTATTAATTTTTTTAAATATATTTATTTTAAAATAAGATTAAATTTAAATTAATTATTAAAGAAACAAAATTTGTTAAAGAGCTTAAATTTGAGGATATTAAATTATTATATTTAATTTTATAAATAATTATTTAGAATTTTAATTTATTATTTTTTATAAATGTGTAAGAAAATAAATCATACTTTATTATTATATAGGTTTAATTTAGGGATTCAAAATAGAATAGAAATTAGATCTATATTAAATAATAAGTTGAGATAATAAATGTAAATGATAAATTGAGAGGTTAGAACTTAGCGTAATGGTGAAATTTAGCTTGCAATTCTCTTCTTCATCTTAAATTTCATTTGAGCTAGTTTATCCTTTATATGACGATAAGTGTATAATTGACATGACTTTCAACTTAATTTTGGTACACCCGATCCTTACCTATACATATTTGTACTTCTTCCCAACAATTAGTTTTATCCTACAAATTTGCCTATTTTTAGCCTTTGGTCAAATCCACATTTGCTAAAGCGATCTAGATCACCTACATGGTTATAAACATTATCCCCATCTTTTAAGACCTAAATTCAAAATGGTGGGTCTCTTATTTTACCACCACCTAGCTATTGTGTATTGTTCAATTAATTCATGGAACACTTTGTGAAACTTGGGAAGTTGTATAATTACCTTAATTCATTTAAAACACCTAGAAAACTTAAGAAAAAGAGCACCAATTACATTTATCACATAGATAATTATCTAATGATATCAACATACCATTGAGCTTCCTAAACATATTGCTGACTACCTAAACTACCCTTACACTTTTTTACAATCACTGACTTAACATTCTTATAGGGTTTGGCATAAGGGATGAACCATCCCTTTCATGACTGAATTATAAAGAATAAAAATAAAACTTTATGTGAAATTTGACAAGGAAACTCAAGACAAGAAAATGATATTTAGCAAAGATAGTATCTATAGACCTTGTTTATATTTGTGCATTTCAAATTAGATTTGAATTCATGGGAACATATTTGTTGTTGCACTATGTGGATTCATAGTCTTATAATCAACCTAAAAGAAAATATAGAGCTGATGCATTTGGCATATAAAAATCCTAATCTTCTATTGTATTGACAAACAAAATTAACACAATTGACACAACCATGTTCTATAGTGGTTCAAAAGTTAAGTACTTACATTTATTATCAAATTATTATAATATTTTTTTTCTTATAACATAATTAGTCCTAACTCTCTCTTTTTCTTAGGATATTTACCATCAATGTTGATTAGTTGATTTATCTTAGGGTTTATGTAAATATGTTATTTATATCTTTTTATTTTTCATGACCTTGACTCTCTTATATCTCTTATTCTTTCCCCTCTAAGTAAATAATCTTAAGTTATTAATGTTTTAAGTTTTTTTTTTTTATTATTATTATCTTTTAAAATATTAATTAGGGTCTCGATACAACCTTTGTTGTATCTTAATGTTATATTATTTATTAAAATTTGAGATTATTGTTCTCAATTTGAACATCACTCTTTTATCCTATTATGAATTCTCACAAGTTATTGCCTCCTGATATTGTCCATTTGTACCTTACATATTTTGAGGTGTACTTTATCTTTATCTCAAATTTTAGTGTGAAGTTTGCTAATGCACAAATCATTACATGAACTCTTATAGATTTGTCCAAACATTACAAGAGCAATGTGGAAAAACAATAATGATAGAAAATACCTAATCTATACAAAATAATCAAGGGTGTATCTTGCATAATTAAAATCAAGGTTATAATACTCAAAAATAAAATTAAGGACATGTTATACAAAACCAAAACTAGGGATAAATTGCATAAAATCAAGGATAGTAAGGCTAAGGCCTTGATTAATATAGATGTGGAAGACATGAAGGTGGTAATAGTAGAGGTTACAATAATAGCCAACCTCAACTGTAAGTAACAATGTTAAAAATATGGTAAATTAGGTCATACTTCACACAAATGTGATATATTTATAATATATTATTATTATGATGGTAACCATAAAACATAAGATTATGTCGCTCTAACCTAGAAACTAGAATCAAAGAAGAAAAGTACACAAATTGCTCAAAAATTTCATGTTGATAGCCCATCAAAGATAGACATGCAAATAGTCATGCATGAAGAAAAATAGGACAAAGAAAAAATGATACACCACAATATATTATACACATTTAGAAAGAAAGGGTGAATCTAGCTCTTAAAGTTTAGAATTTGTTAAAACTTAGTGAAGTTGTAAGATTAATCCTTGCTACCCAACACAATTTTATTACATGAGATCCTGACAAAGTTAAGATCCCTTTTAGAGAATTTGAAACTTCATAAGAAGATAAAGAGATGCCATCTATTAATGATTATTGAAAGAGATTAAAGTATCCATCTAGTCATGCATAGAATTGAGCTAATGTATGATCATGAATTACTAACTGTCATTTCCTAGTTTAATTCTACAAGATGTACTATGTTGGGTCCTAAAATTATAGCTTTGTAATCCTAGAGAATTACCCTATCCTCATGGATAGGGATTTGTCTTGAATAGGGTGAGATAGAAGCCCATCAAAAAATTATAAATGATTAAAGTTCAATTATTGAGAGTGGATACCCACTCCTGCACTTTGGGCATAGCTAAACCTATGAGGGTGTTCTAAGAGACATCCTTAACTTGATATTTATCACATAATTATACGCATCACTAAATTAGTAACATCTATACCCATTGTATCTTTGACCCTATTTTTTATCACTAGGCCAAAGACTAAACAATTGCTTGTAAAAATCTTCAATCAAGTTGACAACTACACCCTTGAATATGAACCTAAATATGACACTAATATAGTATCCCCACAAGTGATTCCAATTAACATTTCATACACGATTACAAGGTGAATGCATGTCATGATTCTCCAATAATTAGGGTTGTTCAAGGTCACTTAGTATGCTACCTCAGTTATAATATTGAAATTCATGGTAGCATGTAAGGCTCTAATATACTCCAAATTTATGAAGGATAGAGGAATGTTTAATAAAATGTGTTTGGCCTCTCACTAATCTTAATTATGTTAAATGATGACTAGCTAGACAAATAGAAGGATTTCCAAGTTCATGACTATAAATTAACATATTTATAAGCTAGAGATCTAAAAGGTAAATAGAGAACTACATGATGATGTTTTGTACCCTTCTATTCCTTGTGGATTATTAACTTAAACAACTTACTCCTCTAACAATGTTGATTTAAAAATATGGAGTAGGTGATTAGAAAATGCTTAGATTAGTACTAGTCCTATACACAAAGTCAAGTATTAAACATAAATAATAATAATAATATTCACATTATCCATCATATTTGAGCAATATAATATTAATGGTCTTGTCTTACAATACTTAGGTTTATCATATACCACTTGATCAAATTTATTAAACTCTAAGTATTAATCATTTGAAACATAATTTACTCCATATGTTAGGCATGAAATATTCCCTATTAAGATGAACCTATAATAGGAAACTTTACAATATTACTTGAATACCAACTAACATAATCATAATAAGAGTATAGAAAATGTATATAAAAAAGAACATTTTCTAAAGTAAATAATGGAACACTAAACACAATTTGAATTAATTCAATTAGAAATGCTTTATATTGATTTATCAAAAGAAAAATATGAATAAATTACATAAAAAATATTTAACATGTGCTCATAATATTTTTTGAGTTCTTTAAAAAAGGTCTCTTGTACCTCAAAGATTTTTTAACCCCTCTACAAAGCATGCACATTATCCTTATAAAATAGTGGCAACATTCATATTATTTAGATGATTGACACTTCTCACTTTGTATTATAATCTAATTTTTTTATGTAATTATTACTATTAAAAAAGGTTCTTATTCGGTCTAGGCTTTATAACTCATAAGGACCCGTTAGATAAATAAGAATCAACTTAAGAATTTATTTAATGACTATAGTGAAAGAAGATTCCCATTGTTAAATTATTGTTTGGAACAAATTCCTCTCGGCTCCATTAGATGTGAAACGCCCCGCCACGCAACCCTAGAGGAAGTTGCAATTAACTACACAAATGTACTATTTTTTTTTTTTTTAAGAACAAAGAACATGCAAGTTCACTACCCATTGCAACAAACTCTAAGGTTACGAGACTAAGATTACTTTAAAACCCAAACAAGAAACATGAATTGAAACCATAGCATTTAATTACTTAACGAATTAAGAAACACATACATTCCATACATGATAAATTACATCAAAGAATAAGAAATACCACATGACTCCAAATAACATAATTGAACAATAAGATTACAACTCTCAATCCCTGAATGAGGTAACTCCAATAAGCATGGATATAGATTACATCTTCCACCTCAATAACAAATGAGGGGTAATAAATTACAAGTTTCAACTGAAAAGAATAAAGCATGAAATGAAACTAGATCCCACGAGCTCTCCAACTGGAAATATCATCCACACAAACAAGAAAAAAACCCAATGGAGTAAGGTGCACGTTCCACCCAACCAAGTGATACACGAAGGCTCACCCCCCATGCTAGGAGATAGTAACAAGGATTTCTAGACAAGACCATCTACCTCTAGGCACAGGCTAAAACATAACTGAACCGAATCGAATACAACACAGCATCACTTAACACAATGGTTACAATGCTTCCAGATACCAATGAGCCACTACATAGTACAACAAAACTGACTTATGGTTGTCATAGAGATAGTGTCACACATTTGCTATGAGTTAACCTGGCTCAACCTTCCTAGGCTACCAGACCCCCATACAAACTGTGCTTCTTGTCCCATCTCAAGCCTTAATAAGTGCATGAGTCATGAGAGAGGCATTCATTAACTTAATTAGTCTAACATTTTTTCATTAATTCTTTTTAATTATCACTTACTCAAACCCTAAGTGAGTTACCCTGGCACCCCTTTGTGTGTCGGAACCCCCACAAAGAGCCACTCTCGTATCGACAACACACGGAACAAAACCACAACTCCATGGGTAGACTAGATGCACAACCTGATAACAAATACCAACCTTAAGACATAAGGTCACACAACCCATTTGTAGTAACTGGGTGCTCCAATAGCTAAACCCACGTGCACTACCCAAAACAATTCACAAATCAAACCATCACATAAAACATCCCAACATAGAATAACTCCTCTGGAAGACTTACTAACTCGATTAGCCTATTTTTCCCAATAGACATAATAGGAAAACCACAAGTTAAAAGCAACTCAGGCAAATAAAACTTCCAATATTCAGATTTCTTAAATCCAGTTTAACAATAGAACTTTGCTCAATTATTTCTAATTCGAGACAATTTAATACTCTATTTTAGGATTTCCTAAATCCAAGTACAGGACTGACATAACGTATGTAATCAGAAAAATAATTAACATTATTTGCAAATACTCAAAAGTAATTAAGATTACATTAGAAACATTAAGGAATTTAAAACTAACAATTTAATTCCATTTTCCTCAATTATACATAATAATCAAAATCAAATTTTAAATAAAATCATTTGATTATAAAATCATTTTTTTCGCATTTATGAAAAAAAAACATCTTAGGATCAATATACTTAAATATAAATATACATGTTAAACATACATATATTTATTTAAATATATAAATATTATTTAATTATTTATTTCAAAAATCTATTTAAATTCTCAATGATTTAAAATATATAATATATATATATATATCATATATATATAATATATATTAAAATAATAATAATAATTAAAAAAACATTATATTTTTATATATAAATATATATACACATATATATTTTAATTATATATATAATATATATAGATATATATATAAATATATACAAAAAAAATCATTTAAAAAAAAAAAATGAAACCTACACACCTTAAGCTGCACAGCAGCCCCCAAAAACAGGGGACAAAGCCCCTATTGGGAGCTGCTACGTAGCCTTCCCCAGCATGAGGGTTGCTGCCTTCATAGTCAACACCTCCCATGGTTGGGGGTGGCTATGGGGTAGCTCCCTAGCCCAAACAAAAGTTCATAAACATTTTTTTTAACAAAAAAAAAATTAATCTCCTCTATTCTGTGAAATTCTCAGAATTTTGCCAATTAACTTTTGAATAGAGATTTTCCCAAAAAGCATACAAACTAAAATATATATATAATATATGTATATATATATATGTATATATATATATAATTTTACATAATACAGTCAAATTGAACAAGCTTTCAACAATTTAAACTACAACAAAATAATACTCAAGCATGATTTCATAGTTTCAATTTCTGAGTATCCCCAAATTCAAATACAGAAATTTAAATGCTTTCCATTTGTTTCCTCTTCCATTTTCTATTGTTAAACTTGGAAATTTCTATTGAAAGAGTTTGTTTTTTTTCCACCAGAAATCTAAATTCTTTCAAGATTTTAATAAGGTTTTCAAATTTGTTTCCAAGCAAGTTTTCAAAATTGAAAATGCAACTTTTCAAATCAAATAAACAAGAGAGAACCTGTGATCTGAAGCTTGAAGAAGAAAAGTTGAGCTTCCCTGCAAGATAATTTTTCCAAGGCTTTTTCAAAATCTTCACCCAAATCCAATAATGGATATCCCAAACAAGAATACCTTCATTTTCTTTTTAACAACAATTTTCTTCCAAAATGAAAATATCTTCCCCAAATTTAGTCAACTTCCCTAAAATATCCTGGGCATCCACCATAGTTATTACTCCCTCTATGCATTTTGGAGATATTTTGCTTTTTTGAAAATTAAAAACTAAAAATTATATTCAACCAAAATTTAAAACTTTTAATAATTTCTTTTCAAAAGGCATTTGAAACTTTTTAATAATTTCTCTTCAAAAGAAATTAAAACTTTTTAAAATTTCCTTTTCCAAAAATAAATTAACACTTTTAATTTCATGCATTTTTTAAAATCACATGAACCATTTAATTTATGCACTCCACAAATAAGTTTAATTAATTGGTTCAACACAATTAATTTAATTAATCAATAAAACAAATCTAATCCAATATTAGATCATTTTATTAATTAAATTTTAAATTAATTAATAAATTAAATAACATTTCTAGCATTATAACTAGATTAATTTAATAAACAACTTAAATACATAGAGCCATTTATTTACCTTTTTCCAACTTGCAATTAAATGAAATCAAGGAGAGATGAACAACAAAGAAGCAACATAACCCAACTAAAACTCGACGACACACTATGACTAGGGTGATGACTTGGCACAAAAAACCTAGCTACTATCTCCCAATCGAATACCATTGACCAATGGACATGCTCATACCTGTGAAATCAGGTGGAGTCGATGTCCTGTACCTGTCAACCTACGAACAAAGAGTATATCGAACATGCATATATATAATATGATAAAACACACCATGAAGAGGAAATCTCAAAATCGTAGGGCGCTCGCAAGCGAGTGGTACAATCTCGTCCCCTTCACCAATATAGTATTACTGACTGATGAATCTAACATCAATAATATAATCAAAAGCATAAAACATCATTAGTTCGAACATCTGCTAAGCTAATCCAAAGCATTCCATCATGATAACGTCAGAGTAAAATATCATCACATCAAAATATAACATTCACATCGTTTTACAATTTGTGATCAAATAGTAACCAAGTACCATAGTCAAAGTATCAACAGGAACAAAGCATACAAAGAAAAACATTGTCTGAACAAAAGAGCCAAAATCGAGGGGTGCTACAAGATGGAAGAAGGAATTTTTCATAGTTGTATACCACCCACCTTGTTTCAATCTAGAAGAGTAAAATTCTATTGAAGCTTTGTCAAAGAATTTTAATGACTATAAAAGGATGGGCAATGGATTTGGGTAGCAAGACTTCATGCTCACAACTAAGAAGCTTCTCATGTAAATCTCCCTATTTTATTTAGAAATCCACATGATGTGAAATTTCATCTTCTAATGCCATTGGGTGGGGTTTGAAGGCTTCACAAGCATGGACCATATGTATGGCCACTTTCCATCAACATATGGCTATAGATATAGGTAAGGGTTAAACCATATAAAATGTGAAATGAAAAAAGATTACATCCTTGGCATATAATTTTCTAGAGACATGAGTATTATCAAGCATAACACACATTTTCCATTCAGAGACCTTTCTATCTCATATTTATAGAAACTCTTCTAGGACTTATTATCAAATGAAAATATTTGTGTCGAATGAGTAATCTTGAATATCACTATATAGCTCTTTTATATTAGTATAATCACAAAATTAATCATGCATTTTCATGTCAATTGTATATAGAATTCATATCAATTCAAAAAGAAAAACTCTTCCCAAGAGTATATTATCTAATAGCCTTAATAGATTTCCCACTAATATCTACTAGATGGCTTCTAATAAATGTCTCATATACAAAACTAAGAAATAAAAAGGATATAAATACAAAATTCAATACTTGAACCTTTATGTCTATTCGTAAAAATACTCATCTTTGGGCCAATCTCCTAAAATAATTTTAATTTTATTAATATTTGTAGTGTATATGAAATCTAGGGTAACTTTCTCCTCTTTGATAAAGTTTTCAAAATTTGTATCCAATTCCATTTCCATGTTAATGTAACAACTAACCATGATGAAATCAATTTTATTCTATTTTTGAATGGGGTTAACTAGGATTTGCACTAATCCTTTAAAATCGCAAAAGAACATCTTTGAATTTTTACTTGGGTTGGATAAAATGTACATTTTGTTATGGTAAACACCAAAGGAAAATAGATATCCATTATTAACGGATATCTACTATATTATATATCATATTATATAATATATTATGATATTATATATCATATTATATATAATAAAATTATATAAGATAATATAATAATATTTTATTTATATTATAATGATATATATATATTACTTATCATATTGTAATATCTAAGACTAATTGTCTAATATATGATATTATATCATATGTTATAATAATATATTAAATATTAAAAAAACATGCTTTCCAAAATGGATATCCATTTTGGAAAGCATGGTTTTTTATAATATTATATTATACAAGATATATAATATATATTATTATAATCTATGGCATACGAAAAATTCACCGTGGAGGAAAATTCACTGCCAAGTAAAATTCATTGCCACCAATTCTTTGCAATAGAAAATTATCCGCATTAAAAAAATTAATAAAATCAAAGTTTTTGAAATATATATTTAAAAATATTTGCGGTGAATTTTCTTTCGGTGAATTTCCGCCACAGTGAATTGCTAGCGGTGAATTTTCCGTCAATGAGTTGTTGGCTTGAATTTTCCTAGAGCCATAATCTATATATTATAATAATAAGTAATATCATAATTTATTATATTATATGATATACATATTATATGATATATAATATCATAACACATTATAATATATTATATAAATATATGTATCATATATTATTGTTATATATTATAATAGTATATAATATAAATAATATTCCTTCACTAATGGGGTCTCTAGCATTTAGGCTAAGGCGGTCATGAGAGCTAGAACGATCTAGCAACCACTAGATCTGGGTTGGATTTTGATGGTGTGTTTAGAGACAACCTCAATCCCTTAGGCGTAGGTTGTATTCTATGAAAATATAGAAAGGAAGACAGTGAAGGAACTCAAAGTTCACCTCCCATAAGGCATAAATAATGTAGTTGAGTTGAGCACCCTCCGCTATGGTTTGGAATTGGCAATCAGGGAGAATGTGAAGTTGTTGGTTATAAAAGGCGACTCCTAAATTATTACCAATGCCTTAGCAAAGGGAGGAATTATGAATTGGAAACTTAATAAAATCCTTGTGTACTGCCTTGAACTCCTCTATGCTTTGATGATTACTAAATCGAGCATATCTTTCATGAGGGTAATAAGGAAGTCAATGCACTAGCTAATGAGGCCATCAATGATGTCACTTCTACCTCTAATGTCACCAATCATCAGGCTCAAGGAAAATGATTGAAAGGTACTGGAATGACCCACACCCCTCTCAGATGACAAGTTTGTGCTCTGCACATTTCACATGGCAAGGTGGCAATATAGTACTATGTGGGTGAGTTGGCTTGTATTCCAAAGATCACCATAAATAATTCCAAAGCATGTGAAGGAAGGTTGTAGAAGGTGGTAGGATTTGGCAAAGATTTTTCCCCTTGCAAGGTGTGGGATGGTGCAATCATAGGCTATATCTTCACAATCAGGGGTAAAGCCAAACATGTAACTCATTAGTTGTTGTATGTGGTGCTCGGCAAAGATGGATACCCCTATTCAACTTGTTTTTTCCAAAAGATGGATTTTTTGGTTAATGTTTATAACAAGAGTTTGAAGGTGGTGATGAAAGAATACATCAAGAGACCACTGAAGGCCATAAAGATGGTTCTCAAAGGATACTTTTTGGTGGAGGATAGGAGGTATAGGTTCAACACTAACATAATGTCTCGATTTGTGGCCTCCCTCTTGGACATTGGAAAGCTCAAGGAGATAGTGCAAGAGTTGGCATACGCTCTATTAAAGAAGCATAACTGAGGGGGCTAGAAGATATTTTGAGTGCAGACCTTTATGGTGTTGGTGTTTTGCGACCGAAGGATATATAAAGGGTGCTTGACGAAGGTATTGTGGTGGAATGGCTTCCCTTCCTCAACAAATTTTGCACCAAGATCCTAATGCAACATAGGGCCATTACTAAAAAGAGGAGAAAATACCTAAAGAAGGTAAATAACCTAGAACTAATCAAGGAATTTGAGTGGATAAGGGAGTTTGATGAAGTCCCTAGGTTGGGAATGTAAATGTTTTTCTCCATGAATGAATAATGAATAATATGTAAGAATGAATGCTCATTTTGGTTTTGGCCTCGATCCCAATATGTATATATGCATGCATGGCATCGAACTATATAACTCTTTGATAATATATAGTGCAACCCTACTACTCTTATAGACCAAAAAATATATAAATAATAAATAATAATAATCATAACATTATATATAATAATAATATATAATATAATTTATGTATAATAATAATGTTATAATATAATATAATAATATTATATACAATATTTTATATAATAATATTTTATTTATATTATAATAATATATATTACTTATAATATTATAATATATTATATATCATATAATATAAAAATATATGAAATATTTTAAAAAACACATGCTTTTCGAAACGTATATCCATTTTTGATAGCTATGCATAGAACAAAAAAACTTTCCAAAATAGGTACCTATTCATTTTGGAGATTTATGCATAGAATAAAAAAGCTCTCCAAAATGGACATCCATTTTGGATAGATTTTAATATTAAAAAAGCTTTTCAAAATGGATATCTGCTTTGGAAAGCTATGAGTAAAAAAAAAGAGTGTTTTTATTCATTTGCATAGTTGACGGCACAAACAGAGGAAGAGTAATAAGTACCTAATTTGAACCAAATATCCATTTTCATTTTCATCAAATTTACCACCACATAAGCATTTTCCTCAAATTTTACAACCAAGTAAGTCATTTGTTTTGTATTTTTCATCATTTTTTTGTTTTCTCACAATTTATTTGTATAAACTAGGTTTTTGTTTATAGATTTTAATAATTTGTTAAAAGTTATATTAATTTTTTTTTAAATTAACTATAAATAGGGTTAAAAGTGGTTCAAGATTTGACAGGCGAAACCCTCCACCAAACCCTCCTTCAATTCAATAAATAATTGATATAAATTTCACTAAATTGAAAAATATTGTTGAAATATACCATTAGCACCCTCAATTGTGTTTGATGACACTAAACTTAGAGGAAATAATTAGCCATGTGAAAGCCCTCACAAGGCAACATAATTAACTTTAGGAGTGGAGAGAAACAAATATGTTACAATATGTTGATGGTTTATCCTATGACCAAGTCAAACAATTAGAAATATCTAAAGTCCAAACAACCCAATATCTTGTGAATCAAAAAAATAGGCAACCTATTGATGTACATGTAATGGCGTGAATTTTAACCCCTTGAAAATTCCCCATTTACACACCCCTTACCTTAGAAACGTGATCCATATGATGTATTTTCCACATCCACTTCCATGTTCCATCCACTTGGCAGCTCATTTGTGTGTTGGTGGGTGAATTTCTATCAAGGACACTAGCATGACGTGCAAACGTCTATGTGGTGTGCTTCTGTCATGACAAGATTCATGTCTCTGGGCAGAGGTGTTACACTCCTCCATTGGATGTGAAGTGTAATGTTCGCTACTCTTTTGACTGACTTCAAACAGGTTTTTGCCTCCTTCATTCATTCAAATTGGCTATTCTTCCATTCAATTTGGACTCTACACACTTCTTCAATCTTGGACACACTTCTTGAAAGCTTTTTTATCACACTCACTTTTAGCTCCTTCACGCTTCACTACCACCTTTGTAGCTGCAAGTTGTTTCTTTGTTGGCTCCTCCTCTTTGTTGTTGTGGAAATGTCAACTTTGGAGAGCTTTCGAGCTCACATCTTCCTCCATTTTCCTTGAGTTCACTTGGTTGATAAGGTGATATCCATATATTTCCATTTACTCTTGCATCATCTACTTGTGTATTAGCATATTGTTGTTCATGTATTTTTTGGTTTTTCCATACTTTATTTATCGTCTTTCTACAATCATTGCTATCTAGTTGTCCGTGGAGGTGGAAACACCAAAGCGAGGGACTGACTGAGGAAGTCCTTTAAACACAACCCCAACATTTTCTCATTCTTTTGTGTGTAGGTTATTTGTCAAATGAAGCTCTTGGAGACCTCAACTCGGAAGTTTGAAGGCTTGTTTCTACCACCCTTCTCTCGTCAAATTCTAGCTTAGTATTGTTAAAGTATTCTTCTTATTATTTCTATTATTTTGCATTCTTTATCTCTATTGTAGCATAAAACTCTATTAATCAGGCAATTAGTAGGCTTTTTGGTGTTCTACACTATACTTTACACTCTCTATCTATACAGATGCTAGTGTGTCCCTAAGACCCCAACACATCACGCTGGAGTCTATGACCTGCACTTTAGTCCTCTAGAAGAGGGTTTTTTGAGTAACAATATGGACCTTGAAAACCAACTCTCCTAATCCCTTGAAACATTTAGGTTACCAAAAGAAAAGTGACAAACTAGTTGTCCTTCCTGTTCAGCCCTTGAAACCTTAAACCTTCCTAATTTGTTTATCTAGCTTGAGGTAGATCAAGGCAGCCTATTGTTCTAGACTCTCCCATGACTTGGAGTCCTTGAGCAGTCGATCCCTCTCCTCTATATTTTGGTGAACCCGACATGAACTATTTTGGTTTTGTTTCGTAGTGTTGAAGGAATCTTCTCTTATGTTCTAGGTGTGTTGTAGGTGTGTGTGTTGCAGGGCACGTAGCCTTACAACCCAACCTATGACCCCTAGAAGGTGTAGTTAGAAGGATCCCTAGACATTGTCAAGCAAAACCTAGATAGGTCATTGTCTGATTGTTGAACCCTTGGGGTATCCTAAGGAAGTCCTTTGCAGAGTACACAAATATGGCCTCTTTTATGCATCTCCCCAATCATTTTGTGCAGCTTGGGAATGAATCACCCACTACAACTTTACATCATAGGACCTACCTATGAACACGAATAGAGATCCTTCTCCTTTATACATGTTCCAGCTCACATCAATGGGAACATCGTGACTGGTGTTTTGTTTGATCCTAGATGTTGTGTGAATTTTATAATAGAGGAGATTATGCTAATAAATTTCTTGCACAAGGATGGGTATGATGAATCAAAGAGCACAATACATACACATGATGGACTCTCAGTCCCTCCAATTTGTTTCATCATCTTCTTAGTCTTGGTAGGACCCAAGACTATTAATGCTCTTTTTGACATCATCTTGGAGTCAGACTTGTTCAGAGTGAAACTAGGCATCCCATGGTTGGTTTCCATGAACACAGTCATTTTAGTAGTTCATAAGTGTTTAAATTTTTCTCATGAGGGCTCTATGCATGTTGTGCATGACACTAGATATAAACCTCTGGTGTCATGTGGGGGCTACTTGTTAGACCACTTCTAGCCTGCCCCTATTGGTCTGCTTCCTCCAAGGACATACATTTTGTATTGTACCTACATTAAGTACAAGAATGTGGGCATAGCACCGAAGGTGGCCTACCCCATCTACCCTTACACCATTTTGGTTAAGGCTTTTATGATCGCGCAACAACAGGTTACCTCCTCCTCCTCTCAAAAGGGGAAGGAGAAGCCTACTTACACCCAAAAGCCTTCCTCTTCTTATGTTGTCTCATCCACTTCTACCTCTTACCCTGCTATGGCACTATCAGCCTCTTCTCATATGCCTCACATGGGGAGTTTGATGGTGCCCGCTTGGTGGAAGGCCAAGCATCAAGCATTCAAACTTCTCATCTTACCCATAGTGTCTAGGCCTATTGTTTATGATAAGGGAAAGGGTCCTCATGGAATTTCCCTTGCACCTCAGCCTCTATGACCTCCTACTGCTCCTACCCCTCAGGTGGTGAATGGGAAGAGGCCCATCATCGAGGTGCCTAAGTCTACTTCTCTACCTATTTCAATCTCCACTCCTGCACTTCCTGCTCCTTCTCTTGTTCAGGAGACAGCCCTTCCACTGGCAATGATTTTGGAGGAAATGCCTATGGCATGAAAAGAGCCTCTTGTTCTTTCCGAAGCAATGAGTTCTAGTTCCCAGAGCTAACAAAACTGGCTTGCACGTGAGCCTAAGTATCGAAGGAAGGCTCTGGCTATTGAGCAACTTGCCTCACAGAAGGCTGAGGAGGGCCCAGTAGCTCTTATTTTGACATCTCCTCTTATGCCTCCTCCATCTAATTCATTTCTTGTCACCTCGATCTTGCTTCCAACTCCCCTACAAATGTTGATGACCCTCACCCCAAAAGGGTGTAGGTGTTCATCGCTCCCTCGATGGAGCCTCCTCTTCTAATGTCCCCACTATACATCCCTTTGTTTTCTCAACCTGTGGACATGTCGAACACCATGATGGTGTCCATTGTAGCCTTATCCTCTTCCTCCTCACCTTATGCTTCCTCTGTGGGGATTCCACATCCTCTGATGAAGTGTAGGGTAGATGCACAAAGTTGAGTCCACAAAATGTGGAATTTTTTGCCTTAGCCAAAATCTCAAAATCGGGTTCAACAAAACGGGATCCCGTTTTTTAATAAATGGCATCACATTTAGGTTTGGGGTCTTGAGCCTAAAACTAAAATGAGATCCTGCTTTTTTTAATTGGGATCCCATTTTTTTAAGAATCGAGATCCTGTTTTGAAAAGTTTCCATTTTTAGAAAAAATTCAAAAAGAGATCCCGTTTTGAAAAAAAATCATTTTTGGAGACTTTCCATTTTTGGTAACTTTTCAAAATAGGATCCTGTTTTGAAAACTTTCCATTTTTGGCAACTTTTCAAAATGGGAACCCGTTTCGTAGAAGCATAAAAAATTATTTTTTATAAAACATGATCTCATTTTAGAACGAGATCCCATTTTTTTAAATATGAATTTTTGGTCAGGTTTGTGCTTTGTTTTCTAGTTCGGGAAAAGGCTTGGAGACCTAAACCTCAGCTTTGGACTTGGTTTGACCTGCAACTTGAAGGTCCTGGCAATGTCACAAGAAAATAGTGACTTTGGGCATATGTCTGAAGACCTATTTTGCATAATCTTTTGATGAAAATAAAACCTAAATGTATAGATTAGACAGTGTAGATTTCAAATATGTAATTTTTTTACAATTAGATTATTTTTTCTATTTTTCAATTAATTTCTAATGAAACAAGTCCATAAACTTGAATTATCATGGTTTTTAGTATTTTAATATTTTTATTAAAATATTTTTTTGAATAACAAATTGTACGAAAGCATACTTGAGATAATTATTTTCAATTTAAAAAAATGATCAATAAGTTTAGGTCATCTTATGCATGACATACACGATGGTTTTTCAAAACACCAAATATGGCCAATAAAAAATTAACAAAAAAAATATATTAAATAAAAAATTACAAAAAAAATATGATTATTTAGGTCAAAATATGGATGTACACGTGCATGGTATAGTAAAAAAAAGTGACTTTTAAACAATGGTTTTAGAAATGCCTTTTGAAAATCAATTTGTATCATCTGGTTTTTGAAATAAATTACATATTTGGAAAATACACTCTAACTACTACACTTTATGATTAGTGACTTTTTTAAAGATTCCATTTCTAAGTGCTTCGAATTTTAAGGTCAAATGTGAAAAAATCTGAAAAAATAAGGAAAACACTTCCACTTTTTGGCTAAAAAGTGGACTCAACTTCTTGCACACATCTGTAAGTTGGAAGACTACCTCACTTCCAATGGAGGTCAAAAGAAGGGATCACCTTCTTTGGGAGAGGGTTCCGCTTTGGCTTGTGTTATACTTGTAACAAAGGCATCCCCGATGTCTCCCAAGTTTTTCACTATCTCTCTTGACGAGGTTGATGGTGGATCTCAAGCGCCTCCTTCGTCTGTCACTCAATTGATACATGGAGCTCATATTAAGTGCATGTTTAACTCGGTAGATGATGTCCCAACTCTGTTAGTTATCGTTGCAAGGTCAATGATGTTTACCTCACAAGAGTTGAGTGAAGAAGACCTCGAGGGGCCCTCCTTAGCTCTTGTCGCAAGAGAGTTAGAGGGTGCTCCCCTTTCTATCCTACCCTTATAGGATCGTCCACCCTCCCCTTATAATGATCTAGATTGGGAGAACAATGACCACTCGATTGAGGAGGACTAGGAGAGCACCTCATCTTTATTTGTAGATTATATTTTTGTGTGTGTTGTGTTTCCCTCGTGCTTGTTTTTGTGTGTTCCTAGAGGACCCTTATCACCCTTGTACATGCTTGGATACAGGAGTGAAATTGTGTCGTAAACTTCCTCTATGAATGTTACATAAATTCTTCTATATGTTCTATCTTGATTTTCGATAATTGGGGATGATGCAAAGTGTTGGGGGAATTTAGGCTTCCCTTCCATGTTGACCCTATTTTTTATTTTCATTTTTTCATGTTCTCTTCTTCACATTCTGATACATTTGGGGATTGATGACATTTCATATGTATATTATATTATATCTATGAGCAGTTTTGACCTCAAATTATTAGATCCCCTTATCTCTTGATTTCTTAGTCTTTGTTTGTCTTTCTTTTTATCTTCCTCTTCTTTGCTTGCTTCTTGATGTTGTGGTCCCTATGTGTTGTCCCTCACGTGTGCAACAACATTTCCACGTCTACATCTCGTCATATATCATGGGCCACGACATCTCTGCATGTTCTTCCTTTCCTTAGGATGTCACATGCTCCTTCAGTTCGCACACACCATCCTAAGGGGGGCTCCTTCCTCTCCGATTTTCAATTAGGTGTATTCAATGGCCAACAAATCCCTTGCTGAAAATCTTTACATTTTTCAAAAATTACATCCTTCACTAAGGATCCCCTTAGCAAGATTTTCTTTTGAAATTGAATTCATAACAAAAAGAATTGGGAAGCTTTCCTTCACGAAGGCCTTTCCTTTTTTCAAATTTCTTAACGAAAGAGAATCTTTCAAAAGGACTCCTTGATGCTAGAATCATTGGTGAGAAATGTTTCACTTTTCAAACCGAGCGTCCCTTAAGCAAGCCCATTTTATTTTGAAGGGTTTCTGAGGGACCCCTTTGAAAGCTTCTCCTTCAATTGTGAAAAATATAAAATCGAGTTCTTCATAATTGAGTGATGAACAATAGACCTATTTCTCTAGTTTCATTCAAAATATGTGCTATAATATGCAAATGAGAAATAGTAACCAAATTTGACCGAACTAACAATAAAAAGGAAGATTTGGAAAGGTTGAAATTTTGTGTACCTATCACCAAATATGTTTTTTCATACCTCATAGAGGACTCATTAACCATATGGTGAATGGGTCCTGGCTATGGCTCCTAAAAATTAGTTTTTGGGTATTGTTCTTTTATGTCTGCACTCTTAGATTCTAGTTGTTCACTATCAAAAAGTTGAAAATAAATCCTGTAGATTAGTTTTTGTGGTTTGACAACTTTTCTCAAAACTTTGATAACTTTGCAACTTTCTTCAATTTTTCTCTCCAAATGATCTTCAACCTAAAATCTGCAATCACATATCAAAGAGAAAAATGTTGTTTGTTGAGGAATGGGGGTTTGCCTTGGTCAAACTTTGTTTTGGTAGTTAAACCTTGAAATGAGTAAAATCATGAAAGGAATACTGAATAAACAACAATATGTAACAACTCACCAAACCTTAATTGAAACCTTGGAGTGCAAATCTGCAAACTTGCATGAAGTGGCCTCACTAAATGTAGATCTTGATCATGAAACTTGATATGAGATAATTCCTTTGAATATGCTTGAATTGATCTTGAACACTACACCAACATATTAGCTCAAACAACATGCATGATGCAATACATCTTTGATATGACAATAGGAATCTTGATTACTACAATAATCTTCTATAAATATGTCTTTGAATGCCTTGAAATTGCTCTTGAATTCTCTCTTGATCACAAAGTTTTCTCTAGGACTTAAACACTTGAAAATCTTAGATGAAACTAAGTGAAATAACCTTGTATGTATATGTAACTTAACTTTAATTCCTGGAATTCAAATATCACAAGCCGACATTGAATTATAGATTTGAAATCATTGAAATAGTGTCAAAAACATATTCCAAAGGGGGGTCCTAGGTCTAAGTGAGGACCCATTCACCATAGGGCGAATGGGTCCTAGGACACATATCAAGCAATGTTAAACATTATGCAAAATCATATTCATAGGACTAAGTGAGGACCCATTCACCCTATGGGGAATGGGTCCTAGGTCACTTGCCTAGGATGTACATCTTTCAAAGTTAAGTGTTGTGAAATGGCATTTATGAATATCAGTTTTTATCCCTCAAAAATTGTATTTAATTAGGCTTGGATTTGAATTAAAGAGGCCAATTAAGGAAAATTAACCTTGATCAATTATTAAAGCCATAGATTAGTGTGACAGTGTAAAGGTACACCTTACAACACTAAAAACAAGGCACAATTAAGTTCATTTAATCTAAAAGGACCCTAAACTTAATGTGAATATGAAATACATATTACAACACTAAATTAAGGCAACATTAAGATCATTTTATTATTAATTATTCCCAAATTAAGTGTGAAAAAGGATAACTTTTTCCTACACTACATTTTACCCCCACTTCAGTGAGAGGATGACCCCATGTCAAACTCACACTAAAATAGACATTCAAGACACTTACATATGTAGCAATGACTAAGATACACAATCATACAACATCAAAGACCAAGAAGATCAAGCCTAGATAGTCCAATGTGGTGTGGAACACATCTAAGCCATCAGTTTTATTTTGTGGTGCTCACTCTAGGGTAGTGGAACCTCAAGCTATCCACTAGGTGAGTATCCCAAAAGGGTGGAAAATGAGAGAATCATATTAGGCTCTGATACCATATCAAAGCTATCCTCCTGACAACTTCAATAAGGCACCACAATGCTAGGCAAGACTCCATAGGAAAAAAAGGTATGGTATGCTAGGTGGCCTTGAATTTAGAGTTTGAGCTTCATAGGGCTTAACAATTTATGCTATGGTAAACACCTACAAACAAGGCAAGACTCCCTTGGAAAGCAAGGTGTGTTATGCTTGGTGGCCTTGAATTTAGGGTTTCAAGCTTCATAAGGCTAACAAGTTGCATTATGCTAACACTTATGAACAATAATGTTAGTAAGAAATTTTTTGTTCAAAGGGATTTTTCTTAGTTCATCTAAGTTCTTCTTCTTAGGGAACATTGTGCCTAATGTCTCCAAGAGAGGACAAGTCAAGAGTAAAAGATCTGCAACTTAGGGAATGCAGTGTGTCATATCACCACTAAGAGGAAAGTCATACACTAAGAAATATCGCACTCTTGGAGGAAATCAAACCCAATGAAACCTCCAAGAAAAGGATGCATCATAAGAAGAAATAAAATCATACCATGAAATATGAAAAATGTTGAAAGATATCATCAATGTATGCCCCCACTTTAAAGAAATTGCTAACACCATTGCTGTGAGAAATTGATTTAAAGTAGCCAATGTTTAATCCCAAGACATGAGAGCTTCCTTGGAAAGCCCTATGCCAAGTCATATGTTTCTGAAATAAAGCTACACCATGAAAAAGGAAGGATGGGTTTCCCCCAAAAATACATAAGGGATATATGGATTTGGGGTCAGTATATATTTGCTACAATGTTGTTATAGAGCTCAAAAATGTCATCATTCCCCAAATACTCATAGAACTGGAAGAGTGACACGAAAAGAACAAAAACAAAGAAAAAGCCTTTGGGTCAACATGGAAGAGACCCAAATGTCTCGACACCTTGTGTCATCCCCAAAAGGAAACCACAAGACAAGCAAAAAGGGTAAAATGTTTATGACATAGAGAGGAATGTAGGTAAAAATAGAGGAATGCACAAAAAGAGAGAGAAATCAAACAAAACAGTGCAGGGATCAGATTACACACATGCAATCACATAAAGAAACATGAAAAAGAAAACACAGTAAAAAAAAGGACTAGTAAGGCACATGCGATTCAACTTATAGGAGATCATCTGCATCCCAATCTCGATTGGTATATATGGAAGTTGGATAACTAGCTAAAGGGACAACATCAAATACCAAAACTAGGTCAAGGCTATCTAACCCCTTTCCCCCACTAAGTGCAGGACACGGATGGGCCAAGATGGGTGATGAGAATGAGCTCCTTGTGATAAAGAAAATTATTTTCAATGAATGTAAAACATGTAATAGTGAGGATACTATGACCCTACAACTATTACATGGCAAGGAGAAAAATGCATACCTTTAGTCAAGTTTGATTCTTAGAGGGTACAAAATTCTTCAATACTTTTTTTAAAGGATGACAATTATCAGTATGATGTCCAAAGAATCTATGATAAGCACAATATGGTTCATTTTTGTTAGTTTTCCTTTTGGTCAAGTTTGCACGTTTAGGTGGTAATTCGAATAGTTGCCAATGTAAAAGAGAATAGAAGATTGTCTCAGTTTTGGATAGTTGTAAGAGGTGATAAAGAGATTTAGGTGGTTCATACAACTATTGTAACTAAATCTTTTGATGATCATGCACTCTTATTTTCTTCTTCTTTGGTATGATAACTGTGTTTTCATCAACTTCATCTTCTAATTGCATGTCCTTTCCTTTTTTCAGAAAAGGATGTGTTAGGGGTAGTAAAGTGTTCGGAAGGTATGGCTTTTTTTTATTCATAGGTAATGTATTGGAAGCTGGTTGAGGATGAGACAATTTTTTGTTGATGAGGTAACCCAATTTATATACATATTCTATTCCTTGTTCATATTTATAAGAGGGATGACATGGATAGCAATAGGTTCATCTCTCACAAGATCTTGTAAAGTTTTCAATTCTTCATCTAGCAACCTTATGTTCTCTTGTGGAACATGAACAACATCATGCACATTGGTTGTAGGTAAGGAAACCATTGGTAATTAGGTATGTATGCTATGATCCATAGGGGGTTGATTATCAACACTATTAGAAAGAGAGTTAGAAAACCCAAGATCCACAGTGAATGGTGTATCGCAAGATGACATGAGTCTTGAACTACGTCTCACAACAATATTGCTAATAGGACACCAAGTTGTAAAGATCATACAAGTTTTACAAAATCAATGCCAACCCAAAATGGAAAGAGGGTAAATTGCAATGCAATGACCTAGAATGTAATGCAATTTTAAAATTTTAAACAAGGTAATTTATTGAATACACTAGGAATTTTTTTGAAAATTAAGTCTTATAAATGCAATTTTGAAATCCCACAATGCACTAACTCTACCAAATTAAGCTAGATATGATCAAATTGATGAATTAGAAATTTTGGAAACAGTAATAAAAATTTGAAAGCAACAAACAAAAAAGCAGAAATGAATATTTTAATGCCTAGAAAATCAAATTATGACCTAATTAGGGACTCATTTGCCCTAGGGAGAATGGGTCCTAGATGAGGTTTTTGAAGAAATTTTTTACAAATTTTTTAAGTGCTTTTTAGTGGTTTTTCAGATTCTGGCTTGTTACAACAAGTTTCAGTTTCAGTTTTCTATAAATTCAATGTGGAATGCAAGTGCAAATTATGACAAAATGAAAACCTAGAAAAGCTAGTTTGATATGCAATTTTTGTTTCAATTTCAAAATGCAAGTTGATATGATGTAATGCTATGTAAATTACATGCAATAAGATTGATTTTTTTGTATTTTCCATATTTGAAGAATGCAAAATATGCAATCCTAAAACCTTAAATGAAATGCAAAGACAAGACACCCTGAATGAGACCTGATTCAATGCAAAGAAATGCAAATGAATGCGAGATCTAAATCTAGGATGAAAAAGGACTCCAAAAATTAGAAAATGAAAGGATCAAATTCAAGTTCACTAAAATGAAACATATGAAATCGGGTTCTCCACAATTGAGTGATGAAAAATAGACATGTTTCCCTAGTTTCATTCAAAATGTGTGCTATAATATGCAAATGAGAAATAGTAACCAAATCTAACCCAAATAAAATTCAAAAGGAAGATCTGGAAAGGGTAAAATGTTGTGTACCTATCACCAAATACTCTTTTTCAAACCTCAGTAAGGACTCATTCGCTCTATGGTGAATGGGTCCTAGCTAGGGATCCTAAAAATTAGTTTCTGGGTTTTATTCTTCTATGTCTTCACTCCTGAATTCCAATTGTTCACTATTGGAAAGCTAGAAATAAATCTTGTAGATCAGTTTCCGTGGTTTGACAACTTATCTTGCAACTTTGACAACTTTTCAACTTTCTTCAATTTTTCTCTCCAAATGATCTTCAACCTAAAATTTGTAGTCACACATCAAAGAGAGAAAAATGTTGTTTGTTAAGGAATAGTGGTTTTCCTTGATCAAAACATGTTTTGGTAGTTAAACCTTGAAATGATTAAAGAATTAAAGTAATGATTAATGAACAAAAATATGTAACAACTCAACAAACCTCAATTGAAACCTTGGAGTACAAATCTAAAAACTTGCATGAAATGGCCTCAATGAATGTAGATCTTGATCATGAAACTTGATATGAGACAATGCCTTTGAATATGCTTGAATTGATCTTGAACACTACATCAACATATTAGCTCAAACAACATGCATGATGCAATACATCTTTGATATGACAATAGGAATCTTGATTGTTGCAATAATCTTCTATAAATCTACCTTTGAATGCCTTGAAATTGCTTTGGAATGCTCTCTTGATCATAAACTTTTCTCTATGACTTGAACACTTGAAAACCTTAGATGAAACTAAGTGAAATAACCTTGTATTTATATGTAACTTAACATTAATTCCCCGATTTCAAATATCACAAGTTGACATTGAATTATAGATTTGAAATCATTAAAATACAGCAAAAAAAATATTCCAAAGGGGGCTAGGGGGGTCCTAGGTCTAAGTGAGGACCCATTCGTCATAGGGAAAATGGGTCCTAGGCCACTTACCTAGGACACAAATTGGGAAATGTTAAACTTTATTCAAAATTAGGTTCATAGGACTAAGTGAGAACCCATTTACCCTATGGTGAATGGGTCCTAGGCTACTTACCTAGGACACACATCTTTCAAAGTTAAGGGTTGTGAAATGGCATTTATGAATGTAGAGTTTTATCCCTCATAATTTGCATTTAATTAGGCTTGGATTTGAATTAAAGGGGCCAATTGAGGAAAATTAACCTCAATCAATTAATAAAGCCCTAGATTAGTGTGAAAGTGTAAAGGTACACCTTAGAACACTAAAAAAAGGGTACAATTAAGTCCATTTAATCTAAAAGGGCCCTAAACTTAATGTGAATATGAAATATGTATATTACAACACTAAATTAAGGTAACATTAAGCTCATTTTATTATTAATTATTCCTAAATTAAGTGTGAAAAAGGGATACTTTTTCCTACACTACAAATTGTTTGTTCTATGATATGACTATTTGCTTATCTGCGTGACTTTTGCTTTCCTAACATGTTTTTTCTACGGATTAACATGTTTCTTTACAAGACTGAGCACATGTAAGGGTCAATCAAACTCTCTAGAGCCTTTCATTTTTGGCCTCCCTTAAGATCGAGCACCTATGGTGCCTCCTTTGCAAGACCGAGCACTTGTGAAATGTTTACATTCTACAAGACCAACCACTTGTAGAACCCTTTGTTCATCTTCTATGAGACTGAGCACTCGTGGAGCCAATTTTGTAGGACCGAGCACCTATAGAGTCTTTTGTTCACCTTTCGCAAGATTGAGCACCTATTGCACTTTTGTTCAAATCTCCATAGGACCGAGTACCTATGGAGCCAACTCCATCTCTCTCTTTCTAATGTGCCTGAGTTTTCTAGATTACGGTCTACTTCCCTAACAACTCAGATATATATTTTTCAACTTCTTTCACTCTACTTTACCATGCATTCACTGACACTTATGCTCACTAAAGTGGGGGAAAAATGTAATTGCATGAATTTGTACCCCTTGAAAATTCCCCATTTACACACCCCTCACCTTATAAAGCATGATCCCTGTGATGTATTTTTCACATCCACTTCCATGTTTCATCCACTTGGCAGCTCATTTATGTGTCAGTTGGGGAATTTCTATCGAGGACACTAGCACAACACACGAATGTCCATACGGTGCACGTTTCCATCTTGACGGTATTCCTGCCTATGAAATCCATAGAGGCATTACACTCCTCCATTGGACATGAAGTGTAACATTTGTTGCTCTTTGGATTAATTTCAAACGAGTTTTTTCCTCCTTCATTCGTTTAAATTGGTTATTCTTCCATTCAATCCAGCCTCTACACACTTCTTCAATCTTGAACACACTTCTTGAAAACTTTTCAATGATCAATCACACTCACTTTCATCTCCTTCATGCTTCACCACCACCTTTGTAGCTATAAGTTGCTGCTTTGTTGGGTCCTCCTCTTTTTTGTTGCAGTAGCATCAGCTTTGGAGAGCTTGCAAGCTCATCTTCCTCCATTCTCCTTGAGTGCACTTGGTTGAGAAGGTGATATCCATCCATTTCCATTTACTCTTACATCATCTACTTGCATAGTATCATATTTTTGTTTTTGTATTGTTTGGAATTTCCATACTTTCTTTATCATCTTTCTACAATCATTTCTATCTGGCTATCCGTGGAGGTTGAAACACCAAAGCAAGGGACTAACCAAGGTAGTTCTCTAAACAAAGCCCCAACATTTTCTCATTCTTGTGTGTGTAGGTTGTTCGTCAAGTGAAGCTCTTGGAGACCCCAACTCACGGGTTTGAAGGTCTATTTCTACCACCCTTCTCTCATCAAATTCTAGCTTAACATTGTTAAAGTATTCTTCTTGTTATTTTTGTTATTTTGCATTCTCTATCTTTGTTGTAGCGTAAAACTCTATTAATCAGGCAGCTAGTAGGTTTTTCAGTGTTTTGCACTATACTTTCCACTCACTTTCCATACAGATGCTAGCATTTCCTTGAGACCCCAATGCGTCGTGTTGGATTCCATGACTTTCTTTATAGTCCTATGGAAGTGGGTTGTCTAAGTTACAGTTTGAACCTTGAAAACTAGCTCTCTTAATCCCTTAAAACATTCAGGTTAGCAAAAGGAAAGTGACAGACTAGTTGTCCTTCCTTTTCATCCCTTGAAACCTTAAACCTTCCTAATTTTTTTTATCTAGCTTGAGGTAGATTAGGGCAGCCTATTGTTCTAGACTCTCCCATGACTTGGAGTCCATGAGCAATATGTCCCCCTCCTCTATAGTATGTAAGCCCAAATTTTTCATAAAATGGTGCACACATGAGGGTATAACAAGAAACTTTTGGGATCGTTGGTGAATGGTGTTTGATAAACCACCAAGCAATAATCTTGATGCGCCTCTTTATTTTGGGCCTCCTTTTAGTTTTGCAAAATTTTGGTCATTGATCGATTTTGTGAGATTCTTGTCTCCAACTTCCTTCAAGCAACATGAATTTTTTTTAATTAAAAATATTCTCCATTGTAAAGATGTGGATTCCAAGAGAATATTTCTTGTCTTCAAATTTCAAATATGTTGATTCCTTTGACATATTCCCATGCCTTTGAATCATAATCGCTCACTTGCATTGATGTAATATGGACCATTGAATTATAACTGACTTTGGAACCTTTTATCTACAAAATGATCATCATTATTCTTTCTAATGGATTGTAAATTATTGATAACTATAAAATTATTAATGATAATTAGCATTAATTAGTTTCCTTCATGGTTTCCTTTCACCTAAGTTGATAATATTGCTATATAGTTCTAAAGTTGCAGATGTGATGCTAATCAAGTTATGTACATTCTAAATCACATGCGACTTGTAAATTTTCTTGTCAATATTTTACAATATCAAATTACTACACCATCATTTGGATGTATTTTGATCTCTTTCTTGATTTGATGATTTCCCTTTGAAGATTTGCACCATTTATGTGTAGTTGTGAATGATTCTTCCAAAGCATAAGTTGGTTATCTAGTATCCATTTATAATATAAAGTATATTCATGTAATTTTGTTGAGAAAATAATTTTCCAACCTTTTCTCCTTTCTTTCCTAATATTTTTTTTATTTTCTTTCGATCTTTCCAATAAGTCTTTCAGAAGAATTGTTTATTTGAGTTATTAGTAATTTGCAGAGTCCTTTGAGATAACATTTGATTTGTATTAAACGAATGAAATCTTGTTAAAATTTTATCTTTCCATGTGAATTCATCCTATTCTAGACTCCTAAAGGCATAAGTCCCTTAGTGAAAATAACCTACAATATACAACTAGTGTGTCAAGACCTAACTATCGAAGTCTTGGGATAGTAAAATTTAATCAAATTTTGCAAGTGTATATAAAACACATCAACACATGTAAACATGCAGATGACAATAGTTGACTTGGATTATTGAGTGATTGGTTGTAATATCTCTATAAGAGCTCAATCAATTGAAAAAATCTATCATGTTGGACCTAAGATTTAAATTATTTTGATAGCTAAGCATGCCTTACTATTATCACACCTACAAACAAACAAAAATATTAGAGATCTATTTCATAATAACCATCAATATTGTGTATATTGAAAAGATAAATGGAGAAATTAGTCATTGTATAATTTTAGAAAGAAATCATTTGAATGATTATTTTTGTATACAAAAAATGAGTTGGAAAATAGAGGTTAGATGAACTGTACATCTTTAGATGATAAAGCAATAGTAAACTAACTCTTAATGAAATTTATTCTCATAAGCATGTCTAAGAAAATATCTGTTGAATGTGTAATAAGCCACCCCAAATTTTTTGATTTTACAATTGTTAGCATTAGAAAAATAGCAATGATAAGCAATTGAAGTAAAATTCCTTCCACATTCTAATCACCTAGATCCTGATGTGGGCAAGGTGAGAGCATATGGTGGCAAGGTACACATTGCATTACTTGAAAAGCAACCACTTGTTCAATGGCTGAGTGATAAGCCATAATCAACTGAAATCAATTACCTTCCACTTTTTTATCACCCAAATCCCGATGTGGGCAAGGTGAGAGCATATAGTGGAAAGGTTTACAATGCAATGCTACTGAAGTAAACCACTTGTTCAATGGGGTGAGTTTGAAATCTCTAAAACATGAAAAGAAACATCCACTTATTCAACAAAAATTATAACTTGCAGAAAGGAAGCATTAAGGGGATAACCAACCAAACCACTTATGCAGTGGGATGCCTAGCTAATAAGAAAAAGATCATTCACTTATACAGTGGGCATAATATGAAACAAGATATTGTTCATCTACTTATTCAGCAAGAAAAGAGATTCAACTTATTCAGTGGGGTTAGTATCCAAAATTCAAACAAGAGTTGATTTGTTGAATAGTACTACCAAATCAGAATTACAATGTGAGCTCATGCAATATGATACTAACAATTATAAATATGATATGTAACTACAATAGAAGACTAAAACATGAAGTAATTCATCACCACATCAAAACCCATTAAGCGCATAAACTATCCCTGCAACATATAAGCAAATATTTATCACAAACATGAAGAAATGAAGATATATCAAGTCTGATATGCTGTTGTAGTAGTTTGATGCACCAAACCAACAAGCATAATATTGGAACAACTCCTAAGAATGCCTCCCAAATCAACAAGAAACACCATATAGCAACCAACAATAGCCTAGTAGAGCCTAGGTTCCATCAAAGAGACACCAAAGAGTTGCAATCATCAAGTAACTCGTTGTTGAAACCCACACAAACACCAACCATCAATGGTATGGCCTAGGAAAGGGGCAATCAGCCTCTAAAAATCCATCTCTCCATCATAAAATCTAAAAATTGACACAAGGGATTACCCAAGGCAAAAAACTAGATTGGTCTAATACCCAAAACCAAGTCTCCAACGTTTCACTTAGCTGCAACACAAACATGGTACAAGCCAGGCATAGGAATAGTACGGCTAGCAAGAATGTAATCAAGAAATCCACTCCAAAAATCCTGCAACTCCAAACAACTCAAGTGCACACCAAAATATTTATCTAGAAAGCATCAAAACAATCCATAATTGAGAGTAAAGTGAAAATATCATCAATAACTCCAATGGTGACTCCTACAGTGAAGCCACTTCAATGTCCAGCTAGGGAGTATCTCTCAACTCCAAAACTAGAGCAACTTTGAAGGTTTTCATCTCCAAAGCCCTTAAAGGATTCAATCCGCACTCCGACAGCACTTCGTTATCATCAATTAGCATACTAAATGAGAGCTCCAAGGTGAGTTTATATAGAATTTAGGGTGTCAATTTTCAAACTCCTTTTCCCTCCAAAATGGGATGCCCCTCTCCAAGAAAATGTTTAATTTATTTTATTTTTACTTATTCCTCCATCTAGGCATCCACCTTAGGAAATAATATTTATCTTTTAAAAACAACTTAAATGACCCTCTTCCCTAGGTGTGTAGCACAAGGGGTCAAAATTGAACTTTAACTTAAGTCATGAAATTACCTTTTAGAATATTTATGTAAAGGTAGATAAATATTACTCCAAAAATAATTGAATTCACCATTGTCAAAACTGGAAACCTTGCATTGTATTATTTCCAAGACCAGGTGTCCAAAATAGCACTTACAAAAAATAGAAAATTGCTAGAAATAGTAAGTGAGTCCAAAATCCAAATTGACCCAAACTAGATCACACAGAAACTTACTAAAAATAGTAAGTTGCTAAAAATAACAATACTGCCCACAAAGGCCTAGAAAAAACCCACAAAACCCACAAAAACTCTCTAGCAACATTAGAATACTCTTTTGGAAATATTGACACGAATCCTCCAAGGAACCCAGAATCCCCTTAACTCCTTTGTTCAGTCTACGGGACTCCAAAAATAGGTTAAGGACCACTGAAAAGAGCTTAGGATTAAGAAGGGGACATTAAGAGTGCTCAAAAAAATTTCAAGTTAGTATGTCTAATTTTTAAAATGAAATAGGAAAAAACTATTACATTTTGATATGGATAGTTTTATAAGTCGATCAAAGATATTATTGTTAGTTTTATATCATTATTCCATGAAGAGATCTCAAGGACTACTAGATGAAGGTTACGATAGTAATTAATTCAATTTGAATTATTACAATTATAAATGTAAATGTGTATCTAGATGTGTATTGAATGAACTTCAGATACACACATATATGTAGGTATATTTATAATTCATATTATCATCTTGTAAGAACTTGATAAAGTGTGAAACAATAGTAAAATATGTGTTTTGTTTCTCAATTGAGTTTGTGGAATAAACTTAATTATTTCAGTTGAAATGTATATGGTCCTAAAAAGATAAGAGAATGGTTTAATCCCAAGTTAACAATTTTATTTTGATTTTATTTTCATCACTCAACTTGTGAGACCCACCAGTAATATTTGATACTATGCTACTTTATTATTTTGGATAGATTGTGTGATTTGTGTATTGACTATTAACATTGTGTTTTGATGTAGACTGATGTGGTATGATGCTATTCATGTTATGATGGTTTTGACATTAGACCTTGTAATTGTTTTCATATTGTGATGATGTGATCATTAGACCTCATATTGGATATTATTGATGATTATGGATGTTTTAGTAGAATTAATGAAATTATGAATTTTGAATTAATGTTACTATATGAAAAAAAATTGAATAAATGTTATTAGGAGGATTCAATGATGATGAATTTATGTGACTATTGTAACTATGAATTGATTTTCTAATGTGACTTAATTGTGATGGAAATTGTATGATGTGACTATATATGTTTCAATTGCTTTGACTATATGATTTTATTGGATATATTATGTGTGAAATTGAGTGTACAGGTACAAATTCCATGGCCAATGGAATTGGAGGTCTTCAAGGAACCTAATGTGATAAACCCTATGAATGCCAACTATAGTCCATGGGGACTATGGTCATTATGTGATGTAAATTTTGTAAAGTGGTTTGAGACTTGAATGTTATTTTTATTATATAGTTTTATTTTAAGTGTTCAAGGTGTATTTAATTTGTAAAATTTTAATTGGCAGTATTTAGGATTTTTATTTTTACTTTCTTTATTGACTCAAAAGGGGTTGAAAAAAACTTATTTTATGTTTTTTTTTTGTTTTTTTAACCCCCTAGGGTGCTAACCCATGGGTTAGGCACTTAATTCAAGATATATCTTGAACTAAAATCAAGATATGACCTCTCAAAAAGGTCTAGCTTTAAGGGTGACGAATTTGGATTTTGAAATGGGTTGTAAATGGATCAATTTTAACAAGATCCTCATTTATCTTTAGTGCTTTAAAGCAAGAGCTATTTTGGAAACAAATTTTGGAGGACTTCTATTTATCTCTTTCTTTTTTGATTGTTGGGGGGTTGGATTTTCTTTTGAAACTGGTAATCTTTTATTTTGGTTATGTTTTTATGGAAGATGTTGTTTTGGGTGGAAATAGAGTCTAAAGGAAAAGCTTGGGCACTTCCACAGTTTTCTTCTTAGAAAGCATAAGAGGTTGGTTTCAATCCCTCTATGTTGTTTTTGGTTGAATCTATTATTTTTCTTAAAAATGCTAAGTATTCATTTGAAGTATTATTATGTTGTTTTGTGTTGTTTTTTTATTGTATTGGGTTGTATGGGGATGACTCTCTCAGATTTTGAGAGTTTCCCAAGTATGGGGTTGAGAGAAGATGAACCTCCAATGGGGAAAACTCCAACCTTTGAGAAGGTGGAGATTTTGGGTATGAGTAACCACATTATTGGAGTATGGGGTTTTTGGGTATGAGTGCCCAGGATTATTTTGTGGAGTTGGATGGATGGATATATGGAGAGAAGTGTCACTGTATAGATCTTTATATAAATGTATACATGTTTCCCCATTGGGTAGTGTTATCTCCTAAGTCTCCCCCTTTTCTTGAATCTTGAGAAGATTCAATGTGCATGCGAATCCCTAGGTTTTGGGTGTTGTATAGTTGTGTGTGTTTAATGTTGTTGCATGTTTGAGAATGTGTGTAACCCACTTCCTTTGATGGACTCCAAGCTCGGGGGTGACTGGTTTTCCAGTCTAAGGTTGGGTGGTGAGCACCCCATTGGCTTCAAATGAAAATTGTGTTATGTGTAGGTTCTACAAATCTTTGAAGAGATCTCTCAATTTTTTTGAAGTTGTAAGGTTGAATTCCCAATGTATATGTAAGAGTCTTTCCAAAGTGTAATCTACCATGTTTGGTGCATTGTAAAAGGCATGCTTTGATTACTGTAAAATTTTGGTAAAATTGTTGTTGAAAAATAAACTATGTGAAAAGTTTGTAGTAGAGCAACTGAAATGGGAATGTCTTTTTGTTCATCTTGTTTCATTATGTATATATAAATGTTGTTTTGAATTCAGTTTCTATAGAACAGCAAAATCATTTTTAAACTAAGAATAAGATACAAAATAGATAGTGACCAGTTTTATTCATATGATATTGTTTGGGAAATCTGCAAGTTTGCATGTAAATTAGTGAAAATCTATAATAGTGTTTGCATTGTTAAAACTATTTTGAGAACGTATTCATTTGACGATGTATGATTTAAATTAAAATATATATAAATTAAATGGTTGTATAGTATATAAGTTTCCTATAGATTGATATGTTTCGAAACGCTACATGAATGATTTTGTTATATTTGGGATAAACTTTGTGCAATAAAAGCAAAATAAAAGTCTTCACTTGTTATATACTGGAATTTTGCTAGTATGGGTTAAAAAAAATATAGTTGTTGGATTTAAATAAGTACTTCGAATGTTTGTATTCTAGTATCAGGTATGTAATTCATTTTAGGAAGCTCCTTCTAATGTATCCTCTCCTCTGTTCAAATCCCAAATCTTCAATTATTTCTGACCAAATCCATAAAACCCTAACATGAAAGTTGTAGACCTATACCTTCAGAAAATAAAATAACACCCAGTGAAGAACTCGGATCTGTATATATATAAAATAATTAAATTTACTTAAATGCTATTCCAAAAATTGTCAAAAATAACTTAGATCGAATTCTTCTTATAAAACGTAAATAATAAATAAATAAATATAAATCCGATATTACCATTCCGGATGTATTAAATATATTCTTGCAATAGCCAACAAATCATTTATTTTCTAATGAGACCTTACATGTTCGCAATACAAATCCCACAAACTGTTAACTACTCTATGATTAAGCTCACTGCGATGGAAATAATGAGTTGAAAAAAAAAACAAAGTTTAGGGTTAACTTTATTTTTACTGTGCATATTAGGGTGCCCTAGATTTTTCAAAATGGATTCTAAAGCTGAAATCAAATTGAGTTAATGAAAAGTGAAACATGAAAGTTTTAATTTAGGCTAAAATTTATGTAAAAACTAGTAAAAGTGAAAATTGGGGAATATGGTTGTAGCTTTCAAAACAATATAAACATAGTAAATCCAAATTATTAATAATTTTCACTTTTATTTATATATATATATATATATTATAACTATTTATTCATCGGAAAGGAGTATTTGTTTTCAAATTAATAATAATAAGGAACATTAATGACTTAATTCCGTATGAATATATTTACTTAAGATAAGTGTGATCCCTCAAAAGTAGAAATCTTACTAAAAGCATGTGTTGTTTTTCTTTTAAAATTTAGAAAAAACTAATATGGATGTTACATTCCATAAATGATAAAAAAATAAATTAAACATAGTGAAAGTCTTCTTGTAGGGCCCACGTATATTTCCTCGACGACTTTTCTTGATTTTCTTTTAATAATGAAACTACTTTTCCATAGTGTGGGAAAAAGTTATATTTTTTTATAATTAAATAAAAAAAACATTTAGTAACATTACATTTTAAAAAGGAAAGCAACTCTTATGTTTATTTTAAATGTGTTTTTTTTTTAAATTTATATAACAATTCATTAAGCCAAAATATGTAAATATATTTATTAAAGATGAATATTTTTTTTATATAAATATGTATATATAATTAAATAAGAGAAATAAAATTAGATAAATGAAATATGTGTAAGAATTAAAAGAAATAGTGGTATTTATATAGAAGGCAATTTTAACCAAGATAGTAATATTAAAATGAATTACAAAAAAAAAAATTAGTTGTGTTATTTCTTTATGTGTAAATTTAAGGCATTACACAATTTGTTGAGTTTATGTGTGAATTTGAGGTGTCTTTTCTTGATTGTGTCAAATCAAGTTAAGATAGAAGTGGTGGACAAATGACCCACAATTCTCTCTAGAATGTGTTTATGCTATAAAATGGTTTTGTTAAAATGATGCATAATTTGTGTGCATTATTTGTCCTTGGTACATGATAGGTTACATGATAACCAAATGCCATACTTAGCTAGAGGGTTTTAGGGTTGTGTGACAAGTTGCAAGAAACATATTCATCACCTCACTCTTAGTTCTCAGATGACATGGTATGATCTAGATATCTTTATATATTTACCCTCATGAAAGATAGGGTCACTTCTAGTAGGAAGGTGTGCAAGGGACCATTGATCTAAGTTGGAATAAAGCACCTAGGTGATGATCTCCCTCTATGCAATAACTCAATATGGACCATAAGTTAGTTACTCAAAGACACATTTTTTATTGAGACAATAATCTTTTATTACACATTTATTAATTCATATTGTACTTGTATGAAAATAAAAAATTGGATAAGGCATTTTGTACAAATAAAATTATGTGATTATATATACTTTGATCATAAATGTAGTTGATATGATAATTAAAAAATAATGTATTCTAGACCTTATGAGAAAGTGAAATGAATCTTGAAATCTATTGTTAATATTAAGATAAAAAATTAGGGTAAAAGCAAGAAGTTGAGTCCACATATAGTGGAAGTTTCATTTTAGAGAAAATCTCAATAAAAATGGGTACCTATTTCATAAAAAACAAGTACTCATTTATGCTCGAGCTCTCAAACCAAAAAAATTTAAAATGGGTACTCGTTTTATTTTTTAAAATGGGCACTCATTTCTAATTACATTATATTTTAGAATGGGTGCACATTTTAGAAAGAGTATGCATTTCATAAATTTTGAAAATTTAAATTCATGCCTTTGTTTTAATTTTAAACTCACCCCTTAGCCTTGGACTTGCAAGTATAATGTCATTAAAACATTCAAAGAAAAATGACTTTGGCAATATGGTTGATGACTTTTTTTAGAATTTTTTTATGAAATTAAAACCCATTATAGATGATGATGTCTAGTTTTTAAATATGTAATTTTTTATGATTGGATTTTTTATTTTTTAATTAATTTATGAAGAAACTAGTCCATAAACTTGTAGGTTTTTGTATGTTTTAAATAACTTTTAATTTTTACGCCGAAGGCATTTCCTTTTTTGAGCTTTCACAAGCTCATTTTGCCTACAGACGACAGAAAAGCAAGAAACCTTGGTTGATAGTGAAACGAATCTCAACCATCCATCATTTTTCGCCATTTTATGGTTGTTTTTCACCATTTTTTCTGCTTTCTCTGTCACTATTGGTTTCGGCTCCTCCAAACTCTTCCTCACTGACCTAAAAATAAGGTTTTGAAAAGAATTTTAGAGTATGTTTATTAAAATGAAAATTACGAACACATTTAGGTTTTAACATTATGGAAATTACAGCCCTAATAACAAGCACATTTAAGTTTTAATATTACGGCATCCTTTCCCTCGATGGTTGTCCTGGCATCCATATCAATGAAAGACGATTCCAAAGATCTTGTCTGTTTATTTTTCCTGTCACCAGTTTTGTTATTACTGTAGGTTAGCCGACATGTCCCAACTCCACCTCATCAGTCATCTCCTCGCCATTCATCATTCTTTTATCTTTAAATTTCCCATTTGAAATCTTGCAGTGGAAAATGCTTCCATATTGTGGAAGCCTTTGTATATTTGATAGACTGCTTATCCTATCACACACAAATACAGTGAAAATAGCAAGAATAGCCAGCTGGAAAATATTTAAAAATGACGGGATGAACTCCGGGAGACATGTGACGTGAGATTTTGGTGGAGGTAATGATTCGAAAGGCACTCCCAATTAAGGAAAAGATAAAGCTCATTTCAATTTAATTTTTTATGGAATCCCTAAGTCAATACAAATTTTGGCTTAGAGCATGCTATCTTCTTATCAAGACGATGGGTATGAATGCCCCCTTAATTAACCATTTAAAGAAGTAAATACAAGTTTTTTTTTTTTCTTAATTAAGGTGTTTTAATTTTAATTTTATTTTATTTTATTTTTTATTTTGGAAGAGTTTTAAATGAAAGGAAATAGGAAAATTAGGTTAAAGAAATAAAATTTAATATCTTACTAAAAATTTTGTAGAAGAAATTAAATTTAATATAATTTATTAATCTTAGATTAATTAGTTAAAGCTAATAATTAATATATAAGTATTTTTTAATAATAAAATGTTTAGTAGTTTTATGAGTCGTTTTAGATTTTTTTGCATATTATATTTGTGAAAAAAATATAAACATGAAATCACATCTAAAGGTAATAAGTTCAAATAAATAGTTTATTGAACTATGCTACATTTTAGGTCATATCTACTTTTGTGGAACTGATCTCCATAATTGCATAAGTACACTCTATTTATGAAAATGAACTATTTGTGTGAAAATAAATTATTCCCATCAAAATATCTGGAATCTGTTCACCTCATTGCATGGAATTTCTATCTAAGAAATAAATAGTGTTGATAAAAACTTTTGAAAGTTTTCTAGGCACTGGTCTTCTCATGTGGTCAAACCCTTGGATTATGATTTGACAATTTTGAACAAGGATCAAAGACAATGAGGAACCAAGAGATGATGTTATATTTCATCTCTAAGTGCATATGTTGGTCTAAGTTGATACAATGAATAATATGATGTTTCAAATAATAATGCTATGTGATATTTTGTAAGACCTCACCCCTTGTGGCCTTGTTGATCTTATTAGTCATCAATGACATATGTCTTATATTTTATGTTTTTTTGTGTTGGGAAATATACATTAAACGGTCCTAATAATGAACACATTTAGGTTTTAACATTGCAACATCCTTTCCCTTATAAAATATAATAATTAATTAATTTTAAATATACAATAAATAATTTGGTTTATAATATATAATGCTCTATTATATAACAATATAATAGTTAATAAAATAGTTTTGATTAAGGGAAAAAACAGGTTTTGAATGGACCTAAAACCATTAACAAGTAGGTTTTAATGGGGACCTGAAACCCACACAAAGAGAACAAGCTGCTAAAGAATAAAACAAAGACAACTAGCAGCCACCCGAAAGTAGATTACAAAAAAATAACTTGAAATCTCAAATTTTCACCAAGAAAGGTTTTAATGGGAACTTTAAGCCCAAAACCACCATGAGAGATAAGGGATTTTGACCCATGAACAACCTGGATTGGCCAGGCAACCATCACCCTGAATCAACCAAATTGCAACACAACACATAACAGCACCAACCATCAGTGAACAACCAGAGATGACCAAGTAACCAATCTGAACTAGCCAAACAACACCACCATACTTGTTAGCACCATCCAACGAAACAAAACTCCCCACCTAAATAGGAGAATTAGGAAACAAAGAAAAACACTAAAGATTATTATAAAGCACATAGCACCACCAGTCCACCCACAACACTAACCTGACCTCCACATCAATAGGAAGGGGCTACCCTCTATAGGAGAGGATGAAATGGGACCCAAAACCATAGAAAATATAACTTCCCACACACTCCACAACACACCTCTCCACCTCAATAGAAGAGGGCTCCACCTCTAAAGGAGCAATCTCCACCTCCAAAGAAGACCATAATTGAAAGGAACAAAGTGAAGCAGCTACAACCATAGTAAAGTTCACCATAGCATCCTTTGGAAAATAAGTAAACTGGAGCAAGGAAGAAGAAACAAAGCAGTCCTCAGATAGCAGTAAACCGCCAACCTCAAAACCAAACTTTAAGAACCAAATAGGGGAGAGAATAGAGCTCAGTGAAACTAACAAGTAGACAGCCAAAAAGAAAACAACACACCAAGAGAAACACTCCCCACTGAGAGCAGAAAAACCAACATTGCACTGAAAAAGGAGCCAAAGAGTAGCAGACTCCCTGCCCAAAAACACAACTAGAACCAACAAAGAGACAAAGGGACATGAAAGAAGGGAAAGGAATTGAAAGCCTCCAAACAAAGGGAGTAGAGAGTTGGCAAGACAATAAAAACCAACCTCCAACCCTACTTGCCAGTGAGGGTCTGAAACATGCCAAAGACAATTCACAACTAACTCCACGAAAGGTAGACCAACAACCAAAACCCTAAGCAATGAAAGCACCCTCACAGAGGCAAAGAAACCCCAAAAAGGCTAGAGAGTAGGGAAAACTTTAAGAAACCCCCCCTCGACAAAGGTATAAAATCCTAGCGAATCTTGTATACTTCCCGATAAAATTATTAATTTTAGTGGCAATTTTTTGCATTTTTCGTGAAAAAAATAATTTTCATTAGCGAATCTTTTCTAATCGCTAGAACTATGTGGAAAATCTTGGCGAAATGCAAAAATTTTAAAACCACTAAAATTTTTCCTTTGGCAATTAAAATCTATTTTCAAACCCATAAAATATTTCGATTGGCGAATTAAACATGTTTTCAAACCAAAAATAATAATTTTGTTGGCGATTAAAACTTTTTCCAAACTAAAAAATAAAATTCATTGGCAAATTAAACCTATTTTCAAATGATCAAGAAAAAAACATTGGCAAATTAAACATAATATCAAACTACTAAAAAAATGCATGAAAATAAAGATTATTTTCCTCATTGTTTTCATCAACCATCCAAAAATCACCTACAACTATAATAGTTTTTTTCAAAAAAGCATCTTAACATGCTTCATAATAGAAAAAGTAACCCTGCCCAACTAAAACTAGTTCACAACTATATGTATCTACCTTACATATTTCAACAAGCCAAAAATTTAGTACTAGTCTTGCATTAATTATGCAAAAAACCTACAAGAACTACAAATTCAACTAGTGCTACCCATTTCATAACCAACTTTCCTTGTTTTTCCTTTCATCTTCCACTTCCTCTCATTTTGTCCTTTTTCTTTCATACACTTTTCCTCCACTTTCACCTGTGCTTCTATGCGCTATGCCTCTGCTTTCTACTATGCTTTCAACTGTGTTGTTATTGCTTCCACCTTCATCAACTCTATAAAGAGCTTCAATGCTTCCCAACCTAACCTTGCTTCTTCCCGGCATTGATTTTTAATCTCATCCTCCAGCCAACGCATGAGGATGCATCCTTTTGCCCCTTCTAGTTCCACATTTTCAAATCCTTCTCGGATGTTGAAACCTTCACCTGGAACTACCCATTCAAGTATTGATTCTAATCCTTCCAAGAAATCTCTATGCACAATCATCTCCATCACTTCTCTCACTGTGCTTGCCGATTCCCCCAAGTCCAAACCTCATGCTATAATAAAGGAGTATGCATCCATGTTAGTCTTATATATATGCCTCAAATTTCCAAAGAATGACCTCAAAATCATCCGCACACTTTGTACCAACCTCCCATTAGTGAATAAAAACATACCCATTAATCTTTTGTTAGAAGCTTCACCCTAAAATGGGTTTAATTGCCTCCTCGAACGCAGAGTGAAGTTGGCCTCCATTTGAAAATGGATGTAGCTACACTGCCACCACTACCACTCTTTCATACTTTCCGTGTGCCTTCTTCTCAATGCCAAACTCTATTATTAACTTCACTAATCGAGGGCCAAGAGGTAATAATTTTCCAAACTCTGCACATACCGATCTTAATTACCCATTGATCCTCCAGTCATGTCCACTTGCTAAAATCTTCTTGTGATCTTCACTTCATAAATGCACCATCCTTGCCACCTTTCCTATCTTAATTCACCAAAGTCAGGGTTTTGGTGTTTTTCCTAACCTTAGTTACAAGTCTTTCTTAGTCATCTTTGTAGTCGGTGGTTCAGAGGTTTCGAAAACTTTGAAAGTTCAGACTTTGGTTCTAAGGTTCCAAATTTCAACGACCATGCGACATTATGGACCACGACCGTTCGAAAAATTTGTGATGGACTGTTGTAGTTGCATTCTAGAAGTATATCTCTCAAGCACTAGATTTGTGAACTAAAACCTCCAAAATTACACTAGAACCGTTAAATATTTTACCATTTAAATATTGGTGCTCTTATTTACCGTTTAATATTGTCTAAGTCAGACCAAAATATTTTATGACAAAGCCTTAAATCTTAACTCTTTAATCTTGAGGGTCGAGTCTTGTCAACTTAGTGATGTCCCCATTTTAAATTATGCACATGCATAAAGTTTGTTTTAAAAGAGGGAACATTCAATGAATTTTCAATGGATAGATATAGATGCATTATGGAAGCAAATCCTTGAAGCACTAGACTTGCAAACTAAAACCTCTAGAATAACACTAGAACCATTAGATTTTCATAAATCAATGGTTGAGATTTTATTAATTATTGGTTTTAGAAATCAACATATAGTTTTGATCATAAGTGAGCAAAAATTATTGTGACTTATTAGGACATTGATAATGATTAAGATAAAATGAGACATTTAATTCTCTCTTTTCAATGTGTCAAAGTACTCTACCTTTCATTTATTCTATTGAAATTCTCAATTTGGTTGTAGTATTGGGCGGTGGCACAGATTAATGCCATATGAATAGCCAGAGTGATTGATTGGATAGCTTTATATTGAAAACTGCATGATGTACTGTAGAATCATAGATGATGATGTCAATAATCCAGTGATTTTGACAATCAACAGCTTGCGTGGCACTGTCAATTTTGACAATTGATAGCTTTTCAGCTTGAGGTACAATTTATAACTTTGCATGTAGCTAGCTTGAGTTACCGATTAAGTTGGATTTTTGGTTTGCGCAAATTGTAATTAGTAACTATACACAACCTCACACGTGACACGTGTGAGTTGTACAACTAGTAGTGGTAATTTTGGCAGCACTTTTGGCCCATAAATAAGGATAGTTAGCACAACTAAAATCATATTATCATTCATGTAATTGTCATAAGGGTTTTCATTTTGTAGGGTTAATAACTTAATAAGGATTCAGGAAGAAGGTGATGTGGTATTATTCGGGATGCTCTAAATTCTCCTGCCTCTAGTTATGTAGTTATAGAGTAAAAGACCAATTTCCTTCAAGTTCAGAATGGGTGGAATTGGAAAGAAGTTGATTTGGTTTACCTAACTTCTCAGACAGGTTTTGAACTAGGATGAGGAGCTCTGGTGGAGATAAGTGTTATCCTAGTGCATGGAAGTTGCAAGTAGAAGATGGAAGCAGTTTTACTACCCCTCATCGTCTGCATGGTTGGCCAAGAGAGTCCCTCGCATTTATTTTGAGACACCATGGCCTACCAGGAAAGCCCCATGCATTTATTTTAAGTGCTCTTCTTCTACATGGGAGCAATTTTGCAACCCCTCATCTTTTGCATCAGTCTAGTTTTGAAAGGGCCTAAGTACATTTTGTATTTTCACAGCTCCTATTTCCCCAGTTTGATTGGGCCCCCTTTCCCCATGCATTTATTTTTTAGAGACCATGGCTGACCTGGCAAGTCCCATGAGTTTATTTTGAGAGCTCATGGTTGACCCAACAAGTTCCATTTATTTTCAGAGATACATGTATCACATTTATGTTTTCAACTTTTCACCGACAGTCTAGCAGAAGCTTGGCGCTTGCGCTTACATTTGTATTTGTACTATGTAATAATGTGACATTGTAATTTAGTCGTAATAAAATAAATGGTTGTGCTATTAATGTGACATTTTAATTCATTTTATTAAGTCTTTTGCAAGTTAAGTGCTATTAATTTTCATGTAATGTGCTATTAATGTGACATTGTAATTCATTTTATTAAGGCCTTTGCAACGTTGTGTTTCCGACCCCTTGGCCTTGATGTCAATCTTAGTGCATTAAACTTTAAAGAAAATTTAAAACACATGTTTTAAAGAAAATTTAAAGCAAATTTAAAACACATGTTTTATGTTTATTATTTATATCATAAATTACTCAATCGTTTGATGAACATTTGATGTATCATTGTAGTTGCATTCCAAAATGAAATGCACAGAGCGCTACACTTGTGAACTTAAACCTCTGGAATCACCCTATAACCATTAGATTAACAGAGATCAATGTTTTAGAATTTGTTGTCAATGCAAGAGTAAATCATTGTTTTTAATGGCTTGTTTTAAATGTTGTTAGCCATGTACATTGTACTACCTAATTGTGTACTGTGTAGTCTGTAAGTAACAAGTAGGCGTTTCAGTGTCATTCAGTTTGCTCATTGTAGTGCACCACCCTATTCTGGGTTCCACAGTTCCACTTCCAACAAAGCCATTCCAATAACCCAATTTCAAGTTTCAACGCAGTTTCAACTTCAAGAATCAAAATTCAAAATACAGGTAAGTAAAAGAATTGTTGTGGCTACGTTTCATCACTTGACGTTTCTTAAAATCTTATTTTGTCAAACTTTGAAGTTTAGGTTTAGGGTTAAGAGGCTTAAGAATTAAGGAAAATTAAGGACTAATAGGGAATTCACAAATTTCACATTGTTGATTGTATCAGCATGTCTACCACCAATACCACTAGAGCAATGTCAGATGAAAAAAATACATTATGCAAAATTGCTTAAAACCCCAGGTTTCACTGATGAATACCATGATATTTATGATCCTAAAACCTATGGTAGGCGTACCTCAGAACTTAGATTTTCATTTGAGAATAAGGCTGCAAAGCAAATCCAATTGCAAGTTAATAGTATCAGTGCATTGTGGGTAACTCGATTAGAGTGCATGATGTTACATGAGGTTTTCCCTTGCCCATAATTTATCATGGTCTATGCCCTAAATTATAATGATAACAAAAGAGAAATTGTTAATAAAGATAGCAAAGAAGAATTGTTATCCATTAATGCAGAAGAACTTAGAAAAGTGTTGGCCTTGGGGTTTACAACCGAAGAATTTGGAAATGTCCACATTGACCTAGAAAACCTTGCTAGTGATTATGAAGCAGTGGATGAAATGGAGAAAAAAAATTCTTAAATAGAATAGTTCAAGATAGAAACAAATTGAAAGGTGATCATAATCCTCCTTATGATTTGGATATTTATAAACCAGGGGTTCAGGATACTATTTCCATGCTAGTATTTTGCCTCGGACTGGATAGTAATTTGGAAGTGGGTGCATGCCTCCTTGAAATGGTGTATAATATCCATTATGGTGTTCCACATGCCAAATATAATTTTATTGAGCATATTGTAGAATCCATGCATAAATAATTTTTAATGATTAAAGGAGGTTCCACCAAGACATTTAAGTTCACAACCTACTTGTGCTATCTTGTTCTATTCAAATTCAGATGAATGTTTTAGACCAACAAGCTTTAGATTCAACCCTATGGTAATAGTAATCCTGAGCAGAAGAAAATGGCTCCAGTATATGAATGGAACACTGTTATAAGGTTGCATGATTCTTGAAGGAACTACAGTCATTTTGTAGACTACTTTTTGGCTCCATTGCATCAAGAAATTACAAATACTCCAATGCCTAGATTTCCTATGTCATGTAGAAACTGCATTCAATTAGGAAAAGAAGTACAATTGGTTGATTGGTACCTAATGGAAGAATATATTGTGCTAAGTTTTTTATGGATCGAAAGTACAACCATATAAACTTCCAATACATGTGACAGAAAGGGTTTTTGCTTTAGAATATGTAAGGCAGATGTAAAGTACTGATGAAAGACACTTTAGCGGTCAAGGGAAGAAGACCTTATTTCCTTCCTTACCTTTTTCATGTGGAGGGATGACATTCGAGAGAAAAGAATTTAGCGTGGCACATGATCTTTTGAATTTTTTTGATTTTGATGCTATCTGTCACTGATAGTATGATCCATGTGACACCATTAAATCAATTATTGTGTTCAATAAGAATTTTGGAAGTAGAACTCAACATCAAAGTAAACACTTGCTTGAAAACTTGAGAAATAAGGATTCTTGGGATGAGGTCAAAGTAGAAATGGAGAAAAGTGTTTCTAAGAATGGTATTTCTTTTGAACAATTGTTAGCAAAAATTATGGCATTGCATCAAAAGACAATTAGGAGGTACAATAATTTTCATGAAAAAAGTCATAAACCATCTATTAGAGTAAAAATGCTAGATTCTCTAGAGAAGGAAGTTACAAAAAAAAATTGATCACGATCAAAAATTACTACCTTTTGCTCTATGAGGAAGAAGCTAGGTGATCCAAGAGCTCTTGCAGAGTATGGAGATAAGGAAGAAGATATTGAGTTTAGAAAATTATGGAATATAGAGCATCTGAATGAATGATAAGATGAATAAAGTGATGATAATAGGGAAGAAGAAAGCCATGTCAATTTCAAACTTTTTTAAAGTGAGGCCACAAATGAAGCATTTACTACAAGAGCAGCCATAGCTGAAAAAATGGGTTATGAAGGTGGTGGTTTGGGGTCCCAAGTACAAGGAATTCCTAGAGTAATAAATGTACAACATAGAAAACCAATTGATAAATCTAGCCTTGGAGTTGATAAAGTAGACCAAGGGCACACAAGTAGAGTTGAAACAATTCAATTTGTTAGAGCTTCAAATCCTCGTCCTTGTGGTTAGACACAATCACAACTAGGACATGCCCATGGTGGAGGGCTTAGTGCAACTGGCACTGGCTCTAGTAGAGATGGTATGGGTAGTAGTACTAGTAGTGGTCAACATGTGCTACAACATAAAATTACACACAAGAGGACAACAACACAATATACCACAGAAACACAAAGTGATCAAGGCATATAGAAGAGGCAAAGGATTTTGAGAGGTCCAACTCCAAGTCACACTACTAATGGATCCACCACAAAGGAGTTATTTCTAGGCACTCCCCTAATTCCAGTTAGTATGGTTGTGACATCATTAGAAACTACAAGTACTCATATTCCTTCTCCATTCAAGCATTCCATTGTTCCTGCATCCCCAGATTTTGATTGCATTGAAGAGTTTTAAAAGAAATTAGAATTGAATAAAAAAAGAAAAGAAGCAATTGATGGAGAGTGCGTCTACTCTAACTTTAGAGCCTGCAATAACCATGGTATTATCCACATTTGACACAAGTAAAGAAATCATGGAGTACACAATTCTTGTTCCCACAATTCAAAACAAACAAGCAAATCAAATGGCTCCATCTGAATTCGAGGTGAACAATTTTCAATTGTATTTTTTTGGACTCAGAAATACTAACAAAATTAATGTATCAAAGAAGAACAATTGATTGGTGTACACATCATTGCTAAAAAATGATAGAGAGAAAAAAAGGTTGCAAACTCAAATTGAAAATTTATAGGCAGACCTAGCAAATGAGAAAGCAAAGAGGAAAGTAGCAGATAATAAGAGCAATGAATTAGAAAAAAGAATTTAAAAATCTCCCTCCACATCAATAACCAAAGAGGATAAGCAGAATGAGACTACAGTGAATGAATTGAAGCAAAGGCTAGATGAGAGCAACAAGAAATATGATGAGGAAACAGGCATATGAAACAAAAGATTTGGGATGAAATAATGCAGGGGATTGATCATTTGTATGGCATGTTTCAATTGATTGATGCTATCAGAAAACATCATAATAATCTCAACAAATATTTAATGGAGAACAAAAATGTGTTGGCATTAGAGAAATCAACAAATCAAATTCAACAAACAGTCTACAAAGCCAGTGACAATGTTTTGAAATAAAAAAGGATTACTAATCATCTTGCTACATCAATGATGTTGCCATCTGTCATTGAAAATTGTTTGAGAATGCATGAAGTAGAGAAATATTTTCATTTGGTTGCAGACAAGATGAAGAAGGTGGATGAAAAAGTAAGGAGCTTCACAGAGCTTGGTTTGCCAGAGGCTTTTGACACAAATGAGTGATTCATTGGAAATAATGATTTTAGAAAGAAGATGGAGGATGCAAGGAAGATTCATTTGGACCAGTTTCCTCATAACCCAAATGTGGTGACCTATTTGGATTCCATCAAACCATTGCTAACCTTAAATGCAAAATTGATTGAAGAATCCAAGACAAGTTCCAATTTGAATCATGAATTGTTAACAAATCTTCAAGTGAAACGACATCATTTAGAACAAATGACAATTCCAACACCTGAAGAGTGGAAGTTGCTAGAAAAGGTGATGCAGTGATTTAATTTTTGATAATATGAGTTTCCAAGTTCTAACTCAACTCTATGCAGCTTTGTCTTTGAGAAAGATTTTGCATTGCTAATGCCTCTACGTATTCCTTCATGTGATAATCAATTTAAAAGCTCAAATTCAGACTTCAGTAATGTGTTGATGTTCAATTATCTATATTATTTATTATATCATTTGAAGAAAAAGTATGGTAGTGGTTTCAACTTCTAGATACACTTTAAACGATTGATGATGTCCATTGTTGTATATGCTACTAATACTATTGCTAATATGCTACTAATGCTATTCACACATCAATACTCAATCTCCATGACTACTTAGCAGATCCACTAAACATTTATATGAATTAATGCTTTAATGATTTAATCAAGGTACTTTAATTGGTTCATTAAACCAGAGCCAGAATTAAAACATACATCAATGCATATTGCATAATATTAATGACAAAGAAGATTAATGAAAGATCATTGATCATATTTCATTAATAATTCATGTAAAATGTTATAGTTGGAGAGACGATAGACTCAAAATAAGGGAGAAAAATAGACTTAGTCACTAGTCCTCAGAGTTTTATAACCTTGTCGTGGATTTCTAAATTTTCATAACTTCTCAATTCCCCGACTTAGTTGATGGTTCACTTTGTTGAGTTGAAAGTCTTTCTTGGTCATCTTTCTAGTCAATGGGTTACTGGGTCGAGGGTTTCAAAAACTTCAAAGATTCAAACTTTGGTTATAAGGTTCCAAGTTTTAGCAACCACACAACATTATTGACTTATCTTTCCTTTCAAAGGCATCATCATCTGACACCTCATTGAATGTTATGTACGAACTAATATAAAATATAAAATATAAAATATCACAATTTCATGGAATATAAGATAAAATATCATTAACTACAATTTGACTTTGGAATATGATTCATGAAGTGCAATATAATATGAAATATCATGAATGCAATTATTCACAATTTCATTGAATATAATATAAAATATCATCAACTACAATACGGAACAATGGAAACTAATCCATGAAGTGCAGTATAAATACCTAAAAGCTTCTAATTCTCTTCTATTTCCCAAATAGCGCCAAGGTCCTCAAACTAACGTTCATCATCAAATAAAGTAAAAGAGTCGTCTTGAATTTGATTCCAAATTTGCTCTTCATTTTCTTTGGCCTATGTCTCAAATTCAACATTCATTGTGTCATTTTTGTCAATGTCATTTGTCTGAGTCCCATTGCCACTGCTAGTGCCACTAGTACCAGCCTTTGGAATTGGAGTGTTGCACAACCTGTTCCCTCTTCTTTCACATGTGGACCTCCAGATTGCAAGTGCCCTTTTCAAAAGGAAAATTTCTAACACTATATGCAATTCTTTTCATCCTCAAGCAATTTTCCAAATTCTTGTCTAGTTTGTTTCATAACTTTGATTTCAAAAACCCCAATGTAATAAAAACTCTCTCATCCTCCACCAACCCCAATATCATTTTTTGACATAAATCAGCAAGTTTGAAATATTCAGATATCGAACCACGCAATATTTCACTCTAACCTAAGTTTGTCCAAACCTTTTTTATTGATCCCGGTTCAAAGGCCTTGTCCTTGCCCATGGAGTTATACTAGTCCTTCATAGCTGTTGCAAAATTCCTACATTATTTTCTAAGCTTAGATTCATCTAAAATTCTTTCTATTTTTTGGTCATTGTATGTTACAGTTTTCAAAAATTATTCGATCAAAATTTTTACCTAAGCATGAAAATATTTTGGTTATCTCAATTTTCCCAAAATTGAGGATACACAATACTCATGGCTTCAAGTATTTCATGTTGAGGGAATCTTTCATGAATCTCTAAAGAAAGAGATTTTGCAATTTTCTTCAAATTATCACCAATAGATTTAACAATTCCTTCAAAATCTTCCTCATTAACAACTACTTCTCTGCTAGAGTGCCTGGTTGTCTTACATTGTTACATTTGTATATCATATCCACGTACACATATACATAAGTTCCCACTTGCATTAAACTGTAAATAATTATCAGGATCATTCAAATCAGTAATTTTCCACCACATGAAATAATTTGTGCCAGCTTGTGTTAGATCTAGATATAGATGATCAAGGGCCAAGCATGTATGTTTACATAGATTGGCATATTCGTCAATATACATAGTTTTGTCTTGGGATTTCTTCACAAGCTCGTTCATCACATCCAGCATGGGGAGAAGACTAGTTAAAGTCAAGAGTGTCTCTATATCGTTTAACCTATGTAAGAGGTCAGGAGCTTTGTCTACTGTTTTGTGATTTTCGTACATCACTCCAATCAAGGATTGATATTCTGAAAGAACTCGTTGTGATGGTCCATGCAGGGAGATCCATATGGTATCAACATCCTTGAGAAGCTTTTTTCCTAGTGTTATTCCCTCAGCAAAATTTTGATATTATGTGAAATTTTTAGGACTTCGGCAGAAGTATGCGTGGATCTCACAGACTAGAATTTTAACTTTTGATACTATACAAAACTTGCTTACAATTTTGAATGCTAAATTCATTTTGTGGGCCATGCAATGAATTCCAAGCATGTATGGTGCACAAGTAGTTTGTAACATTGTTCAAACACCAGTCCTTTGACCTTGCATCACTGCAGCTCCATCAGCTCCTATACACACCAACTTTTTGGCCATTGTCAACTCATCCATGCTTGCAATTTCTTTCAAAGATTTCTGAACTAGTTCAAATATATTTTGCAATGTTGAACTATCCTTCATTTTATGAACACAAAGAAGATGAGCCTTACCAACATGTTGTTGTACAGTATACAAATGCATGCAAACCCAAGAAGTATTGTCTACTGTAGTAACTTCATCTAAAGATAATGCAATGAAATTTGACTCTTTTACTTTAACTTTAAAACTTCCTTTTCCACTACAACAAGATAGTTTGCACATTCCCATCCAGGGTTTACTGACCAATGTGAGTAGGGATAGTGAGAAACATTCAAATAAGATAATAAACCAAAATATTTTGGGTAGTCTGTCATAGGACACCCTTTGGACAAAATATGAAAAACAACACTCATCTAAATAGTTTTTAATAGATTTGTTGCTTCCATTGTTTTCCCAAATTGAGCCTCAAGTGTACCTCTACATGCAGCAAGCTTCAACATTTTTTGGTGATGCTCTTCATAATCCGTGGCATACCTAACATGAAGACATTCTTCCTTTGATTTCCATCATACGACTGATTGTTCCTTTTTGTCAATGATTTTTTTTTCATAAACTTTACCGATATGCTTTTCTATAGTGTGAATCTTTAGCTACAATGTCTTGTCTCTTCCACATTTCCAAGTACAAATCGTACATCTGGCTAATTTTGCATTTTCAATATTGTTTGCTTTCCCCACTGGTTCAATGAATGGGTACTTTGACAAACAACCAAGTTGAAAATTCTTTGTCATTTCCTACTCACACCCCCTTTTTGGTTTATTTTTTCTTTTCTTGCTACCAACATCATCATCCTCATCCAAGTCAATTATCTCATTCTGGCTAACCAGGCCCAGGGTATCCTTTGGAACATATTCTATGGTATTGCCATCCTGATTTGATACAATTTGATTCAAATCAATGACAATCTCAACTTGTCCTTCCAATGGCGATGAGGTATTGTGAATGCTACCAATATTTGGTGGAAGAGTTGATGATGTAGCTCCATCTTGACCTGATGGATCAGAAGCTTTGGGGATTCCAGAGTAAGACTGTATGGTACGTCTAAGTTTTTGGTGTTTTGATGGCCTCCCAGTCTCTTCACCACCTTAAGGAGCAGTTGGAGTCTCTTCACCACCCTAAGGATCCTAAGGAGTGAAAGGAGTCTCTTCACCACCCTAAAGAGCCTGAGGAGTGTCAAGAGTCTCTTCACCACCCTAAGGAGTGGAAGGAATATGAGGAGCGATAGGAGCCTTACCACCTTGAGGAGCGGAAGGAGTCTAAGGAGTGACAATAGTCTCTTCACCACCCTAAGGAGTGGTAGGAGCCCTATCCTTGTTGCTCGAGTCACTCGACATATTGATCTCTGATTTGCTCGACATATTCATCTCTCACTTCAAATAAAAACTAGAAAAAAATGTCTTCTTGATTGAGGAAAAAGAATAATTATATAGATCACATTCTCTACTCAATATCATCTTTAAGACAAGAAAGAATGGAAAAGAGATAAAGAAAAATTATTATTATAACTAATAACACTATGAAGAAATGATCACTCACCTTTAATTCTACGTTTTCGACTTTCGCTCACTTCTGAATTGAGAAGTAGAACCTCACTCCTCAAAACCGAAAAAAAATTGTAAGAATAAATGATACTTTCGATTGTATTTATTTATGTTCAAGTAATGGATTAATAATGTTCCTTTTATTTATTTATCAAAGATTGTGTGAATGGAAATGCAATAGGAATTTACAAGTAGTGTGATAAGTTTTGTTCTTTAAAAATGATGCAGAATCACATATCAAATTCAATACCATGGAATAAAATATAAAAAAATTGGCTTTTCCTAAACTTAGTTGCTAGTGCTCAAAATTTTATAACCTTTTTGCGGAGTTCTAAATTTTCATAACTTCATGATTGCCTGACTTGCTTGATGGTTTACTTTGTTGAGTTTCAAGTCTTTCTTGGTCATCTTTCTACTTGGTGGGTCAAAGGTTTCGAAAACTTTGAAACTTCAAAGTTTGGTTCTAAGGTTCACTTTGTTGAAGCAAGAATGGAAAAGAGATAAAGAAAACTTATTATTATAACTAATAACACTATGAAGAAATGATCACTCACCTTTTAAGTCTACGTTTTCAGCTTTCGCTGACTTCCGAATTGAGAAGAACCTTAGAACCGAACAAAATGTGTAAAAATAAATGACATTGTCGATTGTATTTATATAAATCCATGATTCCATATTTGGTGAATTTTGTGAGGTTTTTAAATGGTATATTAAAAATTTGGAAAATCCCGTGTGCTTATACAATGATACGTTGTAATTTTCAAGGTGAAATGTGTCCTAAAATGTAATTTTTTTTAATGTTATTGGTAAAATAGGTCCTCATGAGCAACTATTTATAAATTTTAATTGGCGAAAAGGGTCTCCACAAGCATCTATTTGTAAATTTTAATTGGCAAAATGGGTCCTAATACAATGTTGTTTTAATAGTATTAGGCGAATATGTAGGTGTTTTATTAAATGCTTTTGGGATTCCAGGAAAAAATATTAGTCTGTCCAATTGAAACACATAGTTGGAAAATGGTGAATTTGTTTCTTAAATATACCTCGTAAAAAAATCATTGGCAAATGGACATGAATTGGATCTATAGTTTGTAAAATCTGGGCAATTCGAACACCCTGTTGGGTGTGAGAAATTTTCCAATTTTGACTTGGCTGATTCCTAGAATTCGCCAATTGGCAAAGATTTTCCACTACTAAAGTTTTTCCTGCTAGAGTGAGCCCAAAAAGCTAGCTGATAGAGAAAGAGGAGAGGAGGCACAGCAAGAAAAAACCACTTCCAACCCAACATGCCAGTCAAGGTCTGAGATAAGGCCACCAATCTCCTCAACCAACCCCTCAGCAAGAACTCCAAGCCCCACAACTAGCACTAGCACAAAAAAGGGACCCAAAATAAGGAGGACAAGGCAAGGATGACCTCAGAGCAGAGAGCATGGAGAGCTAGCAAGACAATGAAGAACAACCTCCAACCCTACATGTCAATCAGGGTCTGAAACATGCCATAAACTATCCACAAAAAACTCCACCAAAGGCAACCCAACAACCTTATGCCCATACAACGAAATCCCCCACACATAAGCAAAAAATCCCCCTAAAGGCCAAAGAGAACCAGGAAAACCTGCGGACAGAGAAAGAGGAGAGATGGCATAGAAATACAAAACCACATCCGACCCTACATGCTAGTCAGGGTTTGAAATAAGGCCACCAAACTCCTTAGACAATCCATCAGCCAGAGCTCTAGGCACAACCTCCAGCACCACACACAAAGACACAAAAATCTACACCTCAAAGAAAAACCCCCGCCCAACATAGACGTGTCACAGAGTAAGCCACAAAAAAACAACACTAAATGCACAAAAGAAAGGACCCGCAGAGGAAGCAATGCCTATGACAACAACACGAAGACCAAGTAGCAACCTGAGAGAAATCGCAACAAAGCCAAACAGGCCTCTCCATGCCATCATCATAGTTAATACATAAATAATAAATATAATAGTTGATACATAAAATTTTAAAAATAAATATAATAATATTATTCTATAATAAAAAATAAAAAAATAAAAAAATAATAATAATATTAAAATCATTTTCTAAATTACCTACCAATTGATCTCATTTACTACACAAATGTGTGCAAAAAATAAACCAATTTTTTCCTAATTGACCTTCTACACCTCTTCGGTGTACCCATTGCACAAGGTGCCATAGCTAGTTTAAGTTTATTATAAAAAATTTATGGCATCAATCTACACACAATTATTTTTATAATGAAAAGTAAATTTTAAAAATGATTAGTTTAACTCAAATTATGGTTTTCGTACATGAGAGGTTTTCAAAAACAACAATTAGGTCCAATAAAAAATAATTTTTTAAAAAAATAGAAAAAAATTATTAAAAAATATCTTCATCAATATCCAGTATAATACAATATCATAAAACTAGTAAATTTATTCAATCAAGAGAAAAAAAGGGCGAACAAGCTCTGCAATAGTCATGGAGGCCTGCAACGGTCTAATGAACAACGACATGGGGGAAGAGGACAGGAGAGCCCCAAGGGTAATCAGAAAGGGAACAATGAGCATTTTTGGAAGGAAGAGAGATGGGCCCGCCCTTAGAATAACACTCAGAATGGCCACTTTCTGGAAGAGCAGGGTCAAGGTAATCACCATTTGATTAAAGGTGGATATGTCTCTAGAGGTCGTCAAAAGATTGGAAGCTATAGAAATGAATCCTTTCGTTGGTCACGACAGCAGATTGGAGGTAAAAGAGGACAAGGAGGCCTCCCCTAGTTGGGAAGATAGGGTCCTTGAAGAAACCCTAATCGTAGAAATAGTAATGGAGGAATGGTGTGGAAAAACAATATTCCCACCAAGGAATGGGAGGAAGAAAGGGAAGAAGACTCAGTTGGGGTTTGGTGTCAACACGACTCTCAATTGAGCAATGAGGCAAAAGGAGAAAGAGCCAAAATGGTAATTAGCTCTTTGAAACTTCAAGCGGAGGTTTTGCGCCTTGAAAATCTAGGACTAATTGGTAAATGGTATGGATCAAACTTTAATTGGGATTATTTGGTCAAGAGGTGGAAAGAGCGTTGGGTGCTCGACTTGCAGTTCAAAATGCTTCAAAACGGCTTCTTCTTGGTAACTTTCCCTTCTAGAAGTATAAGAGATGAAATTGTTAATGGGGTTTGGGTTTTAGATGGGTGTGATTTTTATCTGAGAAAGTGGAGGGTCGGCTTTGACCTAACTACCCATGAGATTGAAACCCTTCAAGATTGGAATTGTTTGCCTAATCTCCCTCAGGAATATTGGGCTCCCAGTATTTTGGAGGAAATTGGGAATCAACTAGGCACTTTTTTTTTTGTAGAGGAAAAGAAGTTAGGAAAGAGAAACCAGACATACATGTGAATCTGTGTTGAAAATACACCAGTTTGGCACATCAGAGGAAAGATTGAACTCATAACAGACTATGGAACTGGAATCAAAAGCTGGAACATGAGACTTTCACTCGTAACAATTTGGTTCACTCATTGGGGTGCAAGAAACCAAAAGATGGAGTGGGGAAATCTAGCTCCTTGGTGGTTTCAGAAGAGCCTCATAGGAAGAAGGTCAGGGATTTAGGAGATGATGCAACCTATTCTATATCTCCAAAGGAAAGAATCTCGAAGAAGCATTCCAAAACCATATGGGATTCTCCAACAACGTCCATTAGTAACAAACAATCCTTAGTTGTAGCTTCTCTGCATGATGAAACAAGTCCATTAATAGGTGCAAAGTCAAAAGGGATGGAAGAGCTAAAAGAGAATCAGGAGGGTCAGGTGGATTAGAATACTGTCCTAGATGAGATCTCAGAAGCCTTGGAGATGCTGGGGGTGAGTGTCGAAATGCGGAGTTGGACTCATTGATAGAAGTGTGGAGGGAGTTTTTGGAACTAGGGATGGCAGCCAAAGCAAACTTTAGGGCATTGGAAGAAGGTTATGACTCTAAAGGCTTGGAGAATTTGGAGGTGGAAGATGGGGCAGGGGCTATGGAATTGCTTAGCCCACAATCAAGTAAGAAAAGGAAGTTATCTGAAGGTTTGGTTGCAGCTAAAACTAGGTTAAGAATTCATCAAGGGGACATTTTCAAATTAACACCTAATTGTGGTGAACATAAAAAGAGAGGTAGAATTCCTAACCAAGAGAAGAGGAAATGGGATGGGGATGCTAGTGGACAAAAGAAGATAGATTTAATGATTAAAGTAGGGAAGGGTGATGCCCTTCCTGAACAACAATTAGGCTCATAACTTGGAATGTTAGGGGCTTAAATGCCCCTAACAATTGGAGCCTCATCAAGCACCACTTAGAATTATGTCAAGCAGAAGTATGCCTTCTTCAAGAAACAAATTAGGAGGTTTGGACCTAGTTAATTTTGGTAAGAAGTTGAAGTTATGGAAATGAGTTAGGGTGGAAGCGGAGGGTGATTCGGGAGGTCTAATAATCATTTGGAAGCCTCAAACAGTATTAGTGGAGACCTTAAATTCGAGTCGTCATTGGCTGGTTTGTAGGGTAAGGAGTTTGATCTCAAACCTTCAATTTAGTTTGATAAATGTGTATGGTCCTTCATTGAGCATTCAAAAAAGGATGGTTTGGCTAGAACTGGATGAGGTCCTAAGAGGGTTGACTCAAGATTTATACATTCTTGGAGGAGACTTCAATGCCATTCTACGAAAAGAAGATAAAAAGGGAGGCATAGGGAAAATCTTGCCATCTCAAATCGAATTCTGCAGGTTTGTGGAAAGGAACTCGCTAATGGAAATTCCAACAGGAAATGGTTGTTTCACCTGGAAAAATCGAAGGAAAGGTTTTGGTAGTATAGCGGAGAAGCGCGGTAGATTCTTCTTCAAAGGAGACTTGAGTCTCTTCCCTTGTACCTTTGAAAGAAAAATCAATTCTGGGAGCGAATTTGATCATTTTCCAGTGCAACTCCAAATTGTTGGGGAGAAGGGACCGATTCGTTGCCCATTCAAATTTGAAATGATGTGGTTTAAGGACCCTGAAATCTTAGGGAAGATGGAATTGTGATGGAAGGAGTGCTCCTCGGGTGGATCAAGTATGTTTAATGTGGTTACAAAGTTAAAATACATGAAACAACAACTCAAACAATGGAATAAGGTTTGTTTCAAGGACATTTTTGCAGAAAAACTTCAAATAGAAAGCCAGTTGGCTCTCCTTGCTGAATAAATCATGAACAATGGGTTGGATGATGCTTGTTATAAGAAAGAACAGGAGCTCTCCAAACAATTAAATGAGATTTTGGCAAAAGAGGAGATTTTCTAGCATCAAAAATCTAGGGATGTTTGGTTAAAGGCAGGGAACCAAAACTCAAAATTATTTCACAACTCTACAAAGGGTAGGAGGGAGCTTAATAAAATTTCCTATATCAAAGCCGCGGATGGTTGATTGGTGGAGGATATTGTGGAGATTAGAGCCTCAGCTATCTCTTATTTTCAAAGTTTTCTTAACGATTGGGAGGGATCAAAATTGGAGTCACAGAAGGCTTCATTGAAACCCATTCTGAAGTTGATTTCTTAAGCTCAAATGGAGGCATTAAATGCTAAGTTCACTGAAGCAGAAGTGAAAGAGGCAGTTTTTGAGATGCAACCTAAGAAGGCCCCTGGGTCGGATGGGTTTCTTACTACGTTCTTTCAGAAATGTTGGGGATTTATTTGAAGGGATGTTTGAGAGGCACTAGAGGATTCAAGAAGTACTAGAAGTGTGCTTAAGGAAGCCAACAATACCTTAATTTCTCTTATTCTAAAGAAGGAGAAGCCAAATTCTTAGGAAGACTTTCGCCCAATTTCTTTGTGCAATACGATATATAAAATTTTGGCTAAAGTGGTAACTATAGGTTAAAGAAGATTCTTCCTTCAATCATTTCAAAGGAGCAAACAGACTTTGTTCTTGGCTGTTTGATTTTGGATGGGGTGATAATTACACAGGAATTCATACATTGAATCCAAAAGCTAAAAATACTGGCAATGTTGTTGAAATTTGACATCAAGAAAGCTTATGACAAAGTAAATTGGAGGTTTTTGTTCAAGGTAATGGAAGCCTTTGGCTTCCAAAAGGATTGGCTAGACTAGATCTTTGGGTGGGTGGCTTTCCTGCGCTTCTCTATGTTGGTCAATGGCTCTCTGGAGGGATACTTCACTGTTTCCAGAGGTTTGAGGCAAGGAGATTCATTATCTCCATTCATGTTTATCATAATCGTTGAAGCCTTGGGGAGATCATTAGAAAATGCTTGAAGGTCTGGTTGGATTGAGGGTCTACAAGGAACTAGTAGTCTTCCCAATATCACTCATCAGCAGTTTGCAGATGACACAATGTTGTTTTTTATTGCATCAGTTAAAGAAGCACAAAGGCTTAAATGATTTTAGGGGATTACTCCTGGGCTTCTGGGCAGGAGGTGAGCATGGCTAAATTTGAAGTTTTTTTCTTTAATTCAAGTTTCCCCAGTGAAATTCAAATATTGAGAATCTTAGGATTCAAGAAGGGTCAATTACCATGCAAATATCTGGGGCTTCCACTGGTCAAGGGCACTCAAAGTGGTAATTTATGGAATTATTTGGTGGAGCATTGCATGGACCGGTATCCTCTTGGAAAAATAGATGTCTCTCTTGGACGAGTAGATTAACAATGTTGAAATCAGTCATTTCAGCTCTTCCTATCTTCATGATGTCTTGTTTACATTTGTCAATAGGTGTGAGCAATCCCTTTAATTGTGTAATGAAGGACTTCTTTTGGAAAGGAAACTCCGATCAAAAGAAATTTCCCCTTATAAAATGGAAAAAGGTCTGTGAGAAACGGGAGAGTGATGGGGCTGGTTTGAGGAATCTCCTTTTGCAAAACAAGGAGTTGGGGGAAAAATTAGCTTGGATTGTTCATTCCTACCCTAATCTTAAATGGGTAAAGATAGTGAGAGCAAAATATCTAGAAGAAGATCCCTATTGCTTCTTGGTAGCAAAATCTTTACCAAATGGGTCCCGCATATGGAATTTCATTATGTACTCCAGGGATCTCATCACAGATTACGTCACTTGGGAAATTAAAGACAGGAAAGAGGCACTTTTTCTGGGAAGACTCTTGGGATGGTCTCCCAGCCCTAGCAGAGAATCTTGTGCTCTCATGAGTAAGGGAAAGAATGGAGCAAGTTTTGGGTTCAAAATTTTGTGATTATTTTGACTTCTTTGTCACCTCTTCGGAGGGTCTTTATGTGTGGAAATCTGTGAGGAATCTAAATCTTGAGGTCCAGGAAATGGAAGCTTTTGAGCAAGAATTGTCAAAAAGAAGAATCTGGTGCAGGCGGGGGAGTGACTGTTTGTGTTGGGATGCATCTCCAAGTGGGATTTATTCTGCTAAAATAGGCTATGCTATTTTGTCCTCATTAGGAGATGGAAGTTCGGTTGTACCAATGAGATTATGCTAGAATAAAGCTTGTCTTCCAAAGGCAGGCATTTTTGCATGGGCATCAACACAGGGAAGAGTTCTTACTAGGGATAGGTTTATTAAAATGGGTTATTATGGACCGTCTAGATGTCCACTATGCCAAGAGGTAGAGGAAACAGTGGATCATTTGTTTTTAAATTGCAAGTTCACATATCAAATTTGGAGCTGGTTGTGTACGATGTTGAACTGGTTTACTGCCTTCCCCAGTACATTGTTAGAGTTTCTTAATGCATGGCCCAACTATTATCAAAACTCTCTCTTTGGGGACCTATGGGTGATGTGTCCATAAATGATTTTATGGGAGGTGTGGAAGGAGAGGAACAGATGTCTTTTTTAGGATAAGGGGTTGTCAATTCCAAGGCTACAATGTAAAATTGAAGTGTGCATTATAGAACTTTTCAACGCAAGATTGGAAGATAAGAATCCAAGGAAAAATAATATTGCAAAATGGGATGCCTGGATTATGAAATAATAGTTTGGGATCAAAGCCCTGCCTTTTGGAGGATCAGGAAATGCAGTGTCCACTGTTATGCGGAACAAAGTAGAGTGGCTCCCTCTAGAGCAAGGTTGGGTCAAACTAAATTTTGACGATACCTCAAAAGGGAATCTGGGGCCATCTGCGGTAGGATTTATTGTTTAAACCTCCACAGGTCTGATTTTGGGGAGATTGGATAAATCTCTCCCAAACGGTACTAATAATGCAGTTGAGCTCCAAGCCCTCCTTCTTGGACTAAATCTTTGTAAGGAAATTGAAGTTAAAAATCTGGTGGTGGAAGGGGATTCTACTCTGGTAATAAATGCCCTCAGATCCAGCCAAATTCACAATTGGAGGCTGGGGGTGTTTTTGGATGTAGCACTAAAGCAGCTAAAGTATTTTGAACAAGTGATGTGTTATGCCTTGCATAACCACCCCATTCTATTCTGGAACAAAATGGGTCCCCCTTTTCTTTTTGCTTTCATCGCCTTTCATTGTCTGGTTTGGTCTTAGGAGTTATTTTATTTTCCTCCTGAGTTTGTCTTTTGTTTTGTCGGATTTTGGTTCTTCCTCAGCTAGAGTTGGGTTTATTTTTGTTAAAATTGAAGGCATGATGAACAATAGTGTATTTTATATGCTTTGATGACTAATGGAGGCATTTGTGTTGTAGGATTAAATCATACACCCGATGATATCTCTCAATGAATTTTGTTACAAAGCATACCACAATCAGATTTGGCATAAAACTCCTAATGAAGAAATTCGTTGAGACCTTTCGGGTGTCTTGCCGACTGGCAGTGTGTTCTATTCATTTGAGGTCCACCGGTCACCTAGACATTACAGTCGCTGTGAGTTTTTACATGTCTCTCCACTTGGGAAAGTCTCACCAACCGTTCTTCATAAGGCTAGCATCACCGAAGGTTTGTGGCTTCAGTGAAAGGTATGACCGAAGAGGAAACGTCTGACTAAAGGAATCTCCACAAAGTTCTCTCAGCTCGCCAAAATATTTTTCCTTCGGCATAAGGTCTTTCCGACCCATGGTGTCTCACCGAAGGATAGAGGGCTCGATGTGATGTCTTGTCGACCAGTGGAAGTCTTGGCAAAAAGGTTTGTCATCGGGGAGAGTTGCTCACCTTCGATGTGATGTCTCACCGACAGGGTGGGGTCTTTTCAAAAGAGGTGGCTTTGGAGTAACATCCTGTCGACAGATGAAAGTCTCCCTGACTGTTGTACACAAGACTAGCATTGCCGACAAAAAGGGGGCTCGGTGTGATTTCTTCCCGACCAGTGGGATTCTCACCAAAATGCAAGGGTTTGAGCTCAACAAGAGCAGAAGTCTCAGTGAAAGGTCTCACCGACCAAGCAGAGTCTTGTCGAAATAGAATGAGCTCAAAGAGAAGTCCTATCGACTATTGAATGTCTCGCTGAAGGTTATGCCTTCAATGTAATCTCTTTCTGACCCATGGAGTCTCGTCGAGAGGGACTGCCTTTGGTGAAAGGTTTGGCCGAAGAGGAAGGGTCTTGAAAAAAGGGCGTGACTTTAGGGTAATGTCTCACCGACAGGGAGGACTCTTGCCGAAATGAAATGAGCTCGCCAAAACGAAGTGGCTTCGGGGTGATCTCCTGTCGACCTGATGGAGTCTCGCCGAAATATTTTGAGTTCAGTATGAAGTCTCACTGATAGGGTGGAATCTTGCCGAGATGGTCTGAGCTCGCCGAAAGATCTTGAGTTCAGGGAGATGTATGGCCGACCCGAGGAAGTCTTGCCAACTGGTGAAACCTTCGATATAATGTTTTGAAGTCGGGGAGATGTCTCACCGATCGATGGAAGTTCCGCCGAAAGGTGGGGGCTTCGATATAATCTCTTGCCAACATGTTTTGTGCCTTCAGTGTAATGTGCTGAGGTTGATATGATGTCTTGCTGAGTGCGATTGTCTCGGTGATGAAAGGGGATATCGATATGACTCTTAGAGCCCGCTATGACCTCTCGCCAACCAAGTGGAGTCTCACCGAAGTGAAATGGAGCTCGCTAAAAAATGAAGGTCATCGGTATAATGTTTGGCCAACCCGATAGTGTCTCACCAACGTTTGTTCACAAGATGGACATCAGGGAGACTCCTGGCCGGGTGATTTTATCTCGCTATGATGTTTGGACAATAGCGATTGTCTCGGTGACAATTTTGGAGATCGATATAACTCTTCCAGCCCGCTGTGACCTCTTGCCGACTGTCGTATGCTATGCCGATAGTTGCAATGAAGAATAATCGCATTAGGGAGACACAATTAGTGTCTCACCGACATGCAATTTTGTTTGAACGACCTTTGACTGCTCGAGAATCTTACATGGAGTGTCTTCACCCAATCAGAGAGAACTAAAGGCGAACCTTGTGCAGCTTGACTGATTGACAACCCTTGTGTAGAAGATCAATAGAATGTGAGTAGTAGGGATCTACTCTGAAAATAAAGGAATGGATCAGTTAGGTATCCAGGGGTGTCATCTATGGAGATCTAAACAAGAGGGTCTGATGCTGCTTCCAGAGGAGGTCAACATACAGAAGGATCTAGAGCAAGAAGAATGTCAAAAGGGAAGAAACTATGAGTCACAGTGACAGTTGGGATCGCTACTGGAAAAGAGGGGTCAGTATTAATGATAATGCTTTAGAGCATTCAAGGAATCCCTTCAAGGAAGTTCAAGGATGGACACGGAGGCCGGAAGTAAATGCCATAGTTGCAAAAGATCTAGAGGTCATCCCCGAAGCAACCTTTCACCGGCATGGACACGGGGGATGCAATTGAATGCAGTATTAACTCCATTCCCAAAAAGATCTGAGGGTCAAACCTTCTGTAAGTAGGATATTTTTGTAAACCCTAAAAAATAGGGGCCAACACTTTCTTTTTGGCATGTTTTGTATATGAGACTTTTGGGGATCTTTTGTTTTTGTAACAGAACAGTTAGGAGGGAGTTTTTTGAAAGACAAGAGTTCTGAGACATATAGATATAGATTTTGAACAATAGTAATTTTCTGAAGATAGGGAAATTTAAGAGTAGAATGGAGTAGGAGTTAGATTCAGTGGAGAGTAGTGATGTATCTTTCCATTTTTCTTAATGTAGATGGAAACAATCTGAAGACATAGGTTTTCTATACACTGGTGATTGTGCCAGATTTGTAAATGTTGCTTATCTGTTTCACTAACAGTAGAAGCAACCATATTTAAATCTACTTCATATTTTGTTCCAAAATGATATTTATCTTGGGTTAATCATTTGATTTGAAAAGCTTTCAAGGAATGAAATCTTATTTTACGTTTTGTTTAAATGGTGACTTGCAATCTGTTGTTGAGATCAGCATTGTGAATGAATGAAATTGTGTGTTAATTACAAGTTAATTTTTTTCTGCAGTATTTAGTTAGAAATTCCTTGAAAGGGTAACAAGTCTGGTTAAGTTGGATGAATTAGCATTCTCTTCTGTTCCAAGCTTTGATCTATCTTTTTCTGTTTCTTTAAAACCCTGGTTAAAGTAGGTTTAAGTTTATGTTTGATCTTAGAACAATCCAAAAGCTCAACACCAGTATGCCCCTTGAACATTACAATTCACTTCAACCATTGAGTGAAGTCAGCACAGTCGAGAACCGATTACCAAGACCTTGGGAGTTAGATATCCATGTGTTATTCTTTCTCTTTCAAGAGAGAAAAATAGTGATATTCTGTTTAACTGTTGTTATGCTCACCCAAACCATCAACAGAGAATTGGCGCTAGAAGGAGGGCCTAGAAGAGCAAGCTAGATAATACTGGGTTTTTCTCACCAGAAAGGTCACATAGAGTTCTTCGATCAGCTGAAAATCTACCACCTTTGATAGAACTCAAGACCCCAATAAGACACAAGTTTCACAAGACTGGGGCAACTGTCATACCACCCTTGTCAGCTCCACTCACTCCACAGGATTTTCACCAATACCCCAGCGGGTACCTGTTAATCCACCATCAAATCCATCTCAATTGCCATTACAACTGATTTAATTCTTCCAACAGCTAGCTCAACCACCACCACCACTAATGGCATTTTTTTCAAAATAATCCATCTTCGTTGGGAACTATTCCTAGATGGAGGCTTTCATGATATGCCTAAGAATCCTGAGAAATTTTGTCCCAAGTACATTCATGGTGAATCAAGGAGTGTTGAAGAGAACATACAAGCTTTTAAGGATGCTTGTACTAGAGCCCAAGTAGCTCACCATGATGTATTTTGTAGGTTGTTCCCTTATTCCTTAGGGGTATGGCATACAACTGGTATCTAAATCTTCCACAAGGTTCTATTCTGACTTGGACAGACCTAGAGAATGCTTTCATCAATCAGTTCAGAGTTTATATGGATCCAACCCTTTTGTACCACCAATTTGCTACCATTAGGAAGGACCCATGTGAATCCTTGTCCTTGTTTAATACCAGGTTTCAACGAATGTATAAGAGACTATAGGATCCCTACCTAGTTGTTGAGAATAGTTCCATTCAAACATACTTTAGAGTTATAGACCCCTTGCTTGGCTTGTTCCTGCAAAGGACTTATCAATCGGATGATATTGATTCCCTGTCTAAAGTTTACCATCTAGCCATCAAGCTACAACAACAAATTAGCTCTCAACAAGGAAGTTTGTGAGGAGGTTTTCCTTCAATGGGATATCAAATGCATAGCCCAACCCCTTTATTCAATATTGTCCCAAGAATGTCTCCTTCCCATTATGGACCTATGTCTGATTTGTAGACTCAACCTCCTATTCCATTCTTTGCCAATGAAGCTCCTAACTTCTTTCAACAATCACAGGCTCATCACAGCCCACATGGTAATCATAACTAAGCTGGAACACCAAATCATGTCAGTTAGCCACAGGTTGATAAGAGTGTTGAAAGTGAAAAGATAGCTCAACTCACAAATGAGGTGGAGACCTTAAAGAAAACTCAGTCTCAAGTCACAAATGACATGGCTCAGTTTAGGTTAAGCCCTTCTCAAAACCAAGGTAATTATCCTAATCAGAGCAATAACAATTAGGGTAATTATTAGGATAACTACAATCATGGCCACAGAAATTATCAAGGCCAAAACTTCCCCAATCAAGGCTATCAAAATCAAAATAGAGGATATAACCAGAGGCAAAATAACAACCAACAATGGAATACATGGCCAAATAATGGTGGAGTTTCTCATAATTATCAAGCTAATGAGGACAGGTCACATACTACAAATGTGGCTAACCTCAATTTTCTGACTAACCGGTGCAGGTTGCATGACACTACAACCCATTCTGAGGTAAACTTCCTTGAAATGGATAAAATCGCAAAGATGGAATAGGGAGATGCCCAAGCATTCCAAGGGAATTCAAATAAAGAAGGTGGCTCAATAGATACAACAATGACTTATGACCTCTTTGAGGAAGGACCTTCATTCCCAATGCAAAGTGAGAAGATGTATATGATGCCCAAGCTTTTCAGACAAAGGGAGGACACTTCCTAAGAAACTAGAATAAGGGCATGTTCACTACATCAGCACCACCTAATCACATGGTGCCTCTGAATCAAAGTGATGATAACAACCCTCCTCCACCAAAAGGTCCACCTGAATTCCATAACAAGGGTAATTCCCCTGGCATTGTCAAAAGTAATGCAAGCTATAACACAGAATTTGATATTGTTTCTAAGATGCAAAAACAAAAAACCTCTTTATCATACTTTGACATCCTAAGGTGGTGCCCTGCTCAATGAGAGATAGTGTTGAAAGCTTTGGAAAAAGCTAATAAACCAAAAGGGAAAACCAAGGTGGCACTCGTTACATACATGAATGCAACTTTGTACAGAAGCAAGGTAGGTACCCCACCATTTCTTTTAAGTTTGACAATATGTGGGAAGAATCTACATAATTTCCTGCTAGATTCAAGGGCTTCTGGCAATGTTATGCCATTTTCTATATGCAAGAAATTGGGATTGAACCCTGTCCAAACAAACAAGAAGGTCATCCAACTTGATAAAATAGAGGTTAATGTAGTTGGAGAATTGAGAAATATACATGTCCAAGTAGGGTCTAACCCTCGAATTTTAACCAATATAGACATTCAAGTAGCAGACATTCCTGAGACTTATGGTATGTTGTTGAGCAGAGATTTGATGAAAGGTATAGGGGGATATCTCTCCCTTGACTTTTCACATATGTGTCTACCATGGAGGGGAGTACCTACGCAGATTATGATTGAAAGAAAACCTCGCCTCAAGCATATCATCACTGAGTATGATTGTCCCAATGAGGTAGCTTATTTTGAAACCAGTATAGGGGTTTACAAAAGTGAAGAAATTTTAACCTTCTCGATTCTTGATTCTAAAGACATGTCAATACAAAGGCTCCCTAATCCCATGATTGATGAAAATCAACAAGCATTGATCAAGAAGTTGCAAAAAGATCAACTGGTCTTAGGGGAAGATATCGATTTGCAAAGTCTTCTACTCCCTAATTGGTGCAGGGTACACTACCAAATTCATTTTGAATTGACCTGCCAACCCTACATCAGCATTTTAAATCATGTTTACCAAACTCAGGAAACTAACCTAAGTCACATCGAGACCATTTCAGATCACTTCTCATTTGAAGCCAAAAATGCAATAATGTTAACCAGGGATAATATACCTCCAAAGGAAGTCTCTCCTCAAATTGAATTTATCCCAGTTACAATACCAGAACAACCCCAAGGTTTGTTTGATACCCTTGCACTCACGAGTATACCAAAACCTAATGGATTAATCAAAGATGCAAGTGACTGCCAAAAGGATACCCATGAATTACATAATATATTTGAGCAGGAAGTGGAAATTGCACCTAAGGAACCTATTGAACACTTGTTCCCAATATTAGATTCAAAAGATCAAGTTCCCCCACCTATGGCCCATCTTATCCAAAATCCCACAATAACCTCGAAAGGATCAACCCCAACTCATGATCAACTGTGGACCCTCACATTTGATGGATCCAAATCCAAAACAAGTTGTGGTGTTGGGATTGAATTAACCAGCCCAAAAGGGAAAACTTTATTTGCTTCTTATAAGTTGCAGTTTGGATGCACTAACAACGTAGTAGAATATGAAGCTCTAGCTCAGGGGATGATGTTCGCACATAAGAAGAAATTCACTGCCTTGATGGTTAAAGGAGATTCAGAAATAGTTATCAAGCAAGTGCATATCCAATACACATGTCACAATAAAAGACTAGCAGCTTACAGAAATCAGGTATGGAACTTGATTGAGGACTTTGATGCTTTTGGGATTAGTTTAATCCCTAGATAAGAGAATCAAATAGCTGATTCATTAGTTGTTATTGCAAGTAGCCTGGAACCCATGCAAGGCTCCAAGCTAAAGAGATTCTCAGTAGAGTTGATATCCACCCCGACTATTCCTGATAATGTCAGGAACTTTCAACTTTTTGATGATGATCGACATATCCTTGCTTTTCTAGCAAGCTCAAATGTTTTTGAAGGATAGATCATCGATGAGTCCAACAGGGATCAAGGAGACTAGAACCCTGAAGACTGTGACACAGAAGGGGTCCTCAATTTAAAAAGCAATAGCATTCCCGAGGGAATGGTGGCCTTGGAAATAATTTTTGATTCAGACCCAAGGGCTCGGGAGAAGATATCAGTTGAAGATAACGGAGGTGAATATGAAACTGTTAACCTAGTTGATTATGACCCTGAAATAAATGTTTACATAGGGAAAGCTTGCCCTGAAGCAATCAGAAAAGATATACTGAGCGAACTGAAGAAAGATATTGCTGTGATAGACTAGGGATATGAAGATCTAAAGATAGTTGATGCTTCTATAATGACTCATACTATTCCTCTAAAGCCCAAAGCTAAACCATTTCGACAAAAACAACGCCCTGTCAACGCCCTGATTGAACCACTGATCTTTAACGAAGTTCAGAAATTGCTCTCTACAATCTAATAATCTTCCCTGTATGACATTCAACATGGGTGGCTAACTTGGTTCCAGTCTGCAAGAAAAATGGAGAGATCAGGCTATGCGAAGATTTTAGGAATCTGAACAAAGCTTTAGAAAAAGACAACTACCCACTCCTTTCTCTGGACTAAGTCTTACAAACTGTCAATGGATCTCAGATGATATCATTCTTGGATGGTTATTCCGGATACAATCAAGTAATTGTTAATTATGAAGAGAGAATGAAGACGACCTTCACTACTAAGTGGGGAACATTTGCTTATAGAAGGATGACATTTGGTTTGATAAACACTGGAGCAATTTTTTAGCACGCCATGGACGTAGCGTTCAAATATTTAATTTGAAAATGCATCATTGTTCACATAGACAAGCTGACAGTATTCTCTAAAGATAGACTAAACCATGCTGTAGACTTGTCTAAAGTTCTTGAAAGATGTATCCAGTATGGCGTCTCCCTAAATCCTAAAAAGTGTGTGTTCAAGGTTTCTGAAGGGAAACTTTTGGGACACATAATCTTGGAAAGAGGAATATCAATCGATCCAGACTGAGTTGAGTCCATTCTGAAGATAACCAGGCTAGGAAGTAAGAAGGAGATGAGATCTTTCTTGGGAAAGATCAACTTTGTGAGAAAGTTTATCACGGGCTTTGCAGAAATTGTTAAGCCATTGAATGAAATGATGAAGAAAGAGGCCAAGATAGAATGGAGTAATGAGGCAAAGGCTGCATTTTCATAGGTCAATATATCCATTTTAGAAGCGCCAATCCTCACTAGCCCTAACTACTTGAAGTCGTTCTATAATTATTCTTTTGCCTCTAAACACTCGTGTGCAGCTGTCCTAACTCAACGCAAAGAGGAGGGAGATGAGAGGCCAATCACCTTCATGAGTTCTTCATTTAAGAATGCCGAAGTCAAGTACCCTCCTCTTGAAAAACAAGCTTTTGCGTTGGTTAGAGCTATCAAGAAGTTCTAGCATTACATCCTCTGAAGTCAAATTATTGTTGTAGTTCCTGATGCTGCTGTGAAGTCTCTACTTATGCAGAGCGAGCTGGGAGAACGAAGAGGGAAATGGATGGAAATCTTGCAAGAGTTCGATCTAGAGATTTTCCCTATGAAACTTGTCAAAGGTACAGGCCTGTCTAAATCCATGGCGAATGTTGGTGAGAACATTATTTTCCAACAATATATAACTCAGTCCTTTTCCAACAACCCTTGGTATGTTGATATCATGTATTTCATGCTTAATAATCGGTGCCCACAGGGAATGAATACAACTCAGAGGAGAGCATTGAGAATGAAGAGCTCCCATTATATTCTCAAAGTTGGATTGCTATATAGGAAGAATTTTGAGGGAGTGTACCTACGATGCCTTGATCAGCAAGAGGCTAAACATGTGATTGCATAATTTCATGGGAAACATGGCACAGGTCATGGTTCTACAGATTCGTTAGCACATCAGATCCTCAGATCTGGTTATTATTGGCCATGTGTGTTCAAAGATTCCCATCAAGATGTAAGAACATGTCACATATGTCAAATTTTTGCATCAAAAGAACGCCATTCATCCATGCCATTGCAGCCTGTTTACGAGGTAAGGCCATTTGCCCAATGGGCGCTGGATTTTATTGGGGTAATTAACCCAAATTCTTTTGTAGGACACAAGTTTATTTTGATTGCCACTGATTACTGCACAAGATGGACATAGGCTATACCTTGTAAGAATAGCACGACGGAGATAGTGATCAAGTTCATCACCAAATGCATCACCACTAAGTTTGGAGTACCTTTCACATTGGTATGTGACAATGGCTCTTCCTTTTCTTCTGCTGAGTTCATTTCATGGGCTTATGATCACAAAATTGTTTTAAAATATTTTTCAAACTATTACCCACAAGGCAATGGAGTTGCAGAATCAACTAATAGGAATCTCTTGGGGGTAATTATAAAACTGCTAGAGAACAATCCTAGGGATTGGCATACCCAGCTAAGATTTGTGATATGGGCAGATAGGACTAGGATCAAGGTTGCTCTAAAAACTTCACCATTTAAGCTAGTGTATGGCCAAGAGCCTGTGTTCCCTATTCACTTGCAAATACCTATCCTTAAGTTTATGTAGAATTTTTACTCTAATGATGATAGGATAGAGGTAAGATTAGCTGGCTTATTAAAATTAGAAGAACAGAAAGATGTTGCCTTGTAACAATTCTTTAGACATCAGGCTATTGTCAAATGTTGGTTTGACAAAAGAGCCAAAACCAAGGCTTTCAGAATATCAGACCTTGTGTTGCTATGGGATAAAGCTAACAAAAAGAAGGGTAGACACCAGAAATTTGACAAGCTCTGGTTAGGTCCCTATCAAATTGTTGAGATCCTAGGAGAAAATGCTTTCTGGCTGAGTAGTCTAACGGGAGAACCTGTTACATTGCTTGTCAATGGACAGTTTCTTAAACATTATTTCAAGTCATAAAGTTTGATAATTTTTTGCTATGTCTGTAAATAATTTTTTGTACACGCATATAAATAATTTGTTTTTCTTTTTGTTTCTGGTTGGTCTATTTTTCTGTTTGTAAATAGTTTTGTCATTTGTTTGTTTGTCCTTTCTTTCTTTCCTTTTGTTTCCTTTGTTTTTTGTCTCTATCTTATTTGTTTCTTTGGGGTTTCTCTATTTCTTTCCATCTTGAAGTAATGGGTTGTTATCTAAAGTATACTTTGGTTATTAGGAGAGAAGTGGTTTAGATATTTTTAGGTTTTCTGACTAGATAGTTTTGTCCTAAATTCATTGTTTTATGCCCATTGTCAATAAGAGTTGTGGAAAGTCTTGAAAGCAAGGTGCAAAGTAAATAACCTTCATTAACTACCTCTGAATCTGTCACTAATCATCAAGATCATCTCCTTTTGTAATGGTATATTTGTCCTAGGGTGATAGTGTTGTAAGATTTGAGTGAAAAATCTGATCCCCCATATGTTGTTATGAGGTCCATGGTAGTTTTCAACCTAGAACAGATGTCAAACATCTGACATATTGAGAAAAATTGAATAAAATATCTGAAACTCCAAGAGAAGGAAAAAAAAGAAAAAAAAGAAATATCTAAAAAAGAAGAGAAAGCTCAGTATGAATGGGTGATTCTAGTATCTCTACCGGGGCTATGGACACCTGACTGGCAGTAGAGCAATGCTATGAGAAAACTAGAGGTATCTCCATCGAGGCTATGGATGCCTAACTGGTAGCGGAGCAATGCCCAAGATATCATTGCACAACAACTAAAGGGAATCAACTCATGTAGTTCAAATCTTACACATTTTTTTCAAAAGATGAGGAAAACTTTATAAAAGGGTGATGCACCATCAAGCACACACATAGATTCAGGAGTAGCCACTGTTGATTTACATTTGAGATTCTAGCTCAACCTTGGTTGTTAAAACTGACCCAACTGGAGTTGTGATGTTCATAAACCAAGAGTTCTGGGTAGCTGAATCCTTCAATTTCTTGAAAATGGTTAAACCATTTTCCCAGCCAAGTCGCCATTTGTTATGCCTTGCATAACCACCCCATTTTATTTTGCAACAAAATGGGTCCCCCTTTTCTTTTTGCTTTCGTCGCCTTTCGTTGTCTATTTTGGTCTTAGGAGTTCTTTTTTTTCCTTCTAAGTTTGTCTTTTGTTCTGTCATATTTTGGTTCTGCCTCAGCCAAAGTTAGGTTTCATTTTGTTAAAATTGAAGGCATGATGAACAATAGTGTATTTTATATGCTTTGAGGACTAATGGAGGCATTTGTGTTGCAAGATTAAATCATACACCCGATGATATCTCTTAATGAAGTCTGTTAGAAAGCATACCTCAATCAGATTTGGCATAAAACTCCTGATGAAGAAAGTCGCTGAGACCTTTCGGATGTCTTGCTGACTGGCAGTGTGTTCTATTCATTTGAGGTCCACTAGTTGCACAGACATTTCAGTCGCCATGAGGTTTTACATTTCTCTTCACTTGGGAAAGTCTCACTGACCGTTCTTCATAACACTAGCGTCGCCGAAGGTTTGTGGCTTCGGTGAAAGGACTGAGCGAAGAGGAAAGGTCTGACCGAAGGAATCTCCCTGAAGTGCTCTCAGCTCGCCGAAAGATTTTTCCTTCGGCATAAGGTCTTTTCGACCCATGGTGTCTCGTTGAAGGATAAAGGGATCAATGTGATGTCTCGCCAACCAGTGGAAGTCTTGGTGAAAAGGTTTGTCATTGGGGAGAGTGGCTCACCTTTGGTGTGATGTCTCACCGACGGGGTGGGGTCTCACCGAAAGAGGTGGATTCGGAGTAACGTCTTGCTGACAGATGAAAGTCTCCCTGACCATTGTACACAATACTAGTGTCACCGATAGAAAGGGGGCTCAGTGTGATGTCTTCCCAACCAGTGGGAGTCTCAACGAAATGCAAGGGTTCAAGCTCGGTGAGAAAAAAAGTCTCAGTGAAAGGTCTCGCCAACCAAGCAGAGTCTTGCCGAAATAGATTGAGCTCGAAGAGAAGTCCCACCGACTATTGAATGTTTCACCGAAGGTTATTCCTTCGGTGTAATCTCTTGCCAACCCATGGAGTCTCACCGAGAGGGATTTCCTTCAGTGAAAGGTTTGGCCGAAGAGGAAGGGTCTCGGTGAAAGGGCATGACTTCGGGGTAATGTCTGACTGACAGGGAGGACTCTTGCTGAAATGAAATGAGCTCACCGAAATGAAGTGGATTTGGGGTGATCTCCCGCCGACCTGATGGAGTCTCGCTGAAAGATTTTGAGTTTGATATGAAGTCTCACCGACACGGTGGACTCTTGCCAAGATGGTCTGAGCTTGTTGAAAGATCTTGAGTTCGAGGAGATGTCTGGCTGACCCGAGGAAGTCTTGTCGATTGGTGAAACCTTTGGTATAATGTTTTGAGCTCTGGGAGGTGTCCCACCGACCAATGGAAGTCCCACCGAAAGGTGGGGGCTTCGGTATAATCTCTCAGCAACTGGTGTTACTCTCACCGACATGTTTTGTGCCTTCGGTGTAATGTGTTGAGCTCAATATGATGTCTTGTCAAGTGCGATTGTCTCGGTGATGAAAGGGGATATCGATATGACTCTTAGAGCCCGCTGTGACCTCTCGCTAACCAAGTGGAGTCTCGCCGAAAGATGAAGGTCATCGGTATAATGTCTGGCCGACCCAATAGTGTCTCACAAATGTTTGTTCACAAGATGGACATCGGGGAGACTCCTAGCCAGGTGATTTTCTCTTGCTATGATGTCTGGCCAATAGCGATTATCTCAGTGACAATTTTGGAGATCGGTATAACTCTTCCAGCCCGCTGTGACCTCTTGCCAACTATCATATGCTATGCCGATAGTTGCAATGAAGAATAATCGCATCAAGGAGGCATGATTCGTGTCTCACCGACATGCTATTTTGTTTGAACGACCTTTGACCGCCCAAGAATCTTACGTGGAGTGTCCTCACCCAATCAGAGAGAACTAAAGGTGAACCCTGTGCAACTTGACTGATTGGCTACCCTTGTGAAGAAGATCAACAAAATGTGAGTGGTAGGGATCTGCTCTGAAAATAAAGCAATGGATCAGTTCGATATCTAGGGGTGTCGTTTATGGAGATCTAAACAAGAGGGTCTGATGCTACTTCCAGAGGAGGTCCACATACAAAAGGATCTAGAGCAAGAAGAATGTTGAAAGGGAAGAAACCGTGAGTCATAGTGACAGCTAGGATTGCTACTGGCAAAGGGGGATCAACATTAATGATAATGCTTTAGAGTATTCAAGGCAACCCTTCAAGGAAGTTCGAGGATGGATACAGAGGCTAGAAGTAAATGCCATAGTTGAAAAAGATCTAGAGGTCATCCCCGAAGCAATCTTTCACCGGCATGGACACGAGGGATGCAATTGAATGCAACATTAACTCTATTCCCAAAAAGATCTAAGGGTTGACCCTTCTATAAGCAAGATATTTTTGTAAACCCTAAAAAATAGGGGCCAACGCATTCTTTTGGCACATTTTGTATATGATACTTTTGGGGATCTTTTTTTTGTAATAAAATAGTTAGGAGAGATTTTTCTGAAAGACAAGAGTTCTGAGACATATAGATATAGATTTTGAACAGTAGTAATTTTCTGAAGATAGGGAAATTTAAGAGTAGAATGGAGTAGGAGTTAGATTCAATGGAGAGTAGTGATGTATCTTTCCAGTTTTCTTAGTGTAAATGGAAACAATCTGAAGATAGGTTTTTTGTACACTGGTGATTGTGCCATATTTGTAAATGTTGCTTATCTATTTCACTAACATTAGAAGCAACCATATTTAAATCTACTTCATGTTGTGTTCCAGAATGGTATTTATCTTGGGTTAATCATTTGATTTGAAAAGCTTTCAAGGAATGAAATCTTATTTTATGTTTTGTTTAAATGGTGACTTGCAATCTACTGTTGAGATCAGCACTGTGAATGAATGAAACTGTGTGTTAATCACAAGTTAATTTTGTTCTGCAGTATTTAGTTAGAAATTCCTTGAAAGGGTAACAAGTCTGGTTAAGTTGGATGAATTAGCATTCTCTTCAGTTCCAAGCTTTGATCTATCTTTTTTCTGTTTCATTAAAACCCTGGTTAAAGTAGGTTTAAGTTTATGTTTGATCTTAGAACAATCCAAAAGCTCAACACCAGCAGGCCCCTTGAACATTACAGTTCACTTCAACCATTGAGTGAATTCAGCATAGTCGAGAATCGATTACCAAGACCTTGGGAGTTAGATATCCATGTGTTATTCTCTTTCAGGAGAGCAGAATAGTGATATTCTGTTTAACTTTTGTTGTGCTTGAACCCCAACCATCAGCATGATGTTCAACCATACGCTGAGGGAAGGTAATGCTAAAGTTAACGCTTTATCAAATATGGGTGTAACTAGTCTAGATCTTACAAAATTTAGTGTAGTAAGGAATTAAACATTGTGTGTGGTTAGGTGGGCTCCCCCCCCCCTCTTTTCTCCCCATCAGCATGGCAGGGTGATTTGTTGGATGACACAATGGCGGAGTGAGAGGACATAGGGGGATGGTGGAGGGGGTGTGTAGGATGATGAGCACATGGTCTTGCCACATCATTTCTTCCTTCTTTGTTGAGGTTGTCTTAGGCATAATTTCCTGGAGATCATCCCATACGGATTTGCTTAGGCACATTTGGAAGGTACTCACTAGCAAAGATGGTGGCGGCCAAGTACTTGGCAATAAATGGGCTCATTGGTTTAAGTTGGAAAATTAATGGTTTTATTCATCATTTCTTTGTGGAGCTAGAGTTGGCTGGTAGTGGATTTAGACGTGGCCTCTGTGAGTGTGAGGTGGAGAGAATGGCGAAGCGGACTCATTTTTTCATTGAGGTCTTTGTAGATGGGGTGGCGAAATTTGGTGCGATCACTCCTATTTCTTTGAGGTCGATGTCTAGACAAGCCTCTTTTAGAGAAATTAAGGACCAACATTTGAAGCATGTTCTCACGAATGGGGACCCTCTGGTTTTGGTGGCAACAAAAATGATTCTAGGGGCTAGTCATTTGGCCAACAAGGAATTTGGAAGAGATAATCTTCACATCTCTTCTCGATTCCTGGCCTCTCTCCTAGACAGTGGAGTATCTACAGCCTAGGATAAATTGTTGTTGGTGAAGATGTTCTACAAAGATCTGGTGGGTGGTGTTGATGAAGTGTTGGGATTTTTTGTTGAGGGAAAAGGTGTTCCAAGACCATGCAACCTTGAAAATCTCTGGGATTCGGATGAGGCGGTGAAGCTATTTTTGTTCCTACTTGATTTGAGTGGCTCAGACCTGGTAAAGCATAAAATGGTGGCGACAGTGGCAATTGTGTTTTTGAAGAATTTATTCAGTTTGTTGGCTGCGAGCAGCATGGTTTGGGTAAAGGAATTTGAAGATTTTTCTATTTTAAACAATTTTATGTGATAATTTCTATCTTTGTGGGTGGTGGTGTTGGTACCTTTTAGGGCTTTGTTCTCTATGAATTATGGTGTTTCCTTTCAATGGTTTTGTCAGCTCAGCCTGTTCTTGGCCATTTTGAGTCGCTCTTGTTGGTTAGGGTTCTATTATTTTTTAGCTGGGGCCAATTCCTCATGGTCAATTTTGGAGATGATGTTGGGTTGTTCGGTGGTCGGGTTATATGCTATGAAGGACTAGTTCGTAGGTCTTTGGGATGGTTTTTTGGTGATGGTGGTTGGGTCGGGTTTTGGTAATGAAAGTTGGTGGAAATATTACCTACGTAGCAGACGAATGTATTTTTTTTTACATAATTAATATAAATCTCAAAACTTACGTATCAAAAGAAAATACAATATCATAAAACTTCAATCATAAACTATATTTTTTATCCTAGTAATAACAAGAACAATCATTCCAAAAAGAAAAACATTATGATTAGATTAGACACCCAAATAAAGGGTAGGTGCAAGAAGTTGGGTCCACAAAATGTTCAAAAAGTGAAAGTGTTTGTTTTTTTTTTTTTTTTGTAAAAATGTCACAATTTGAAGCCCTTACACATAGAATCTTAACAAAGTCCAATAATATGAAATGTAGCATTTTGAGTCCAATTTTCAAATGTGTAATTTATTCTAATACTCATATGATATAAATTTTTAAAATACTTTTATTTAGGTCAAATTATGGTGTTCATATACATGCATGATATGGTCTTAAAAAAGTGACTTTTAAGAAGTGGTTTTAATACATGCCTACTAAAAATTAATTTGTAGCATCTAGGTATTAGAATAAATTACATATTTAAAAACTGGATGGGCAAAATGCTACATTTCATATATTGGACTTTGTTAAGATTCTATGTGTAAGGGCTTCAAATTTGTAGTCAAACTATGACAAATTTTAAAAATAAGGAAAAACACCTTCACTTTTTTAGCATTTTATGGACCCAACTTCTTGCACCTACCCTTTATTTAGGTGTCTAATCTATCATAATGTTGTTTAATATAATTTTACTACCTCTTTTGGAATGTTTGTTCTTGTTATAACTAGGATTAAAAAAAAATTATGATTGAAATTTTAGGATATGAACATAAGGTCCATTACAATCGTGGGTACAATTGTGGCTGGAGGGAGATCAACTCCTTCAATAGGCTTGTCTTTGACAAAGGCAAGTAGTTGGAATAATCTACTCATTGTCTCATGTCATGGATCTTCTTGCAAGGTTTAACCTACAATTATGTTGTAAGTTATACGTGTGGCCATATCTTCAATGTCTATATGCCTCCATGTCATCCACTACAAATTTCCCTTCCTTGTACATATAGTGTCTTGTCTTGTATAACCTTAGTGTCTTTGTGCAGTCATGATCCTTGTTCAATCATGATGAAGCATAGTTATCTTGATCCCTTGTGTTTCTCATTTTGGTCTACGCCGAAAGATTTGAATTCTCACTATGTCTACAAGAGACACAAATCCCCAACTAGAGGCACTATTGGGACTCAAATCTATAGTGTCATTATTGCTTAGTCCCTTCCATTTTATGTATATTAGTCATATATGACCCATTGTTATATCTAATCTGAGACATCTTAAGTGGTTTTGTTAAATGTGAAAAGATGCAAAAATATATAAAAAGGCTAAGTTTGAGTTGTTTATGATGTTTTGTGGTTTGTCGATCATTCAAACTTTCAAGGTTGTCCACATTTGTATACCTTCCCTTCCTATCTCGACACATGCTTAAGTCCTTGTGAAAAAAATTGAATTGTTGTTTTATTGGAGCTTCAAAGTTTCACATCTCCCAATACCATTCATTTGTCATTCCCGAGCCTTCGAAATAAAAAAGTCTATTAAAATTTAAGTCCTTTGTGTCCACTGGACTTTTAGACTTCCTCATCCATCCCATCGCTTCGTAATTCTTCCCCTTCATCTCTGCTTCTCAAGCTCTAATACCTTGCATTTCAAAAAAAAAAAAACTAAGTCTTGTGAGGTCAAACTTTCGACCTTGTCCTTAATTGGGTACCCATTTCCACAAATCTTGAAAAGTTCAAAAATCTGTCAAATATATGAAACTCTAAGGAAAACACAAGTAATAGTCTCAAAAGTTAAAAGACTTTTAAGATTTTTTAAATATTTTGACACTTATAGAACCCATTTAAGATGTCTCAAATCAATTATAAACAATGGATCAAAGACATACTAAATAAAAAAGACTGAAACAAAAATGATACATATTTGAGTTCCACATATCTTACACACTGTAGTGTCGGAGGATAGTCACCGCCCCCTATAGGAGTCCATTAGAGGAGCCACTTGAATGTAAATATCTTGACCAAATGATAAAATGGCGACAAGGATATTTTGAAGATGAGTTTCAATTTCGTAAATCCACGTTGTATGGACCAAAGCTATCCAAATCAGCGAATGATATTAAGTAGACACGCGCTGCCCTGATCTACTTATCTTGTCTATTCAAAGTCGAAAGTCCAAGCATATTTCTTTTTCACTCTATAATTCTCGTTTAGTACGCTCCAGTTTGTTACAGTAACGGACCTCGAGTTCCCTGTTGTTAATTCAAATGGAAATGGAGCTACTTCTATCTATCAAACCCAATTCCTCCTTTTCATCTAAAACCCACCCAAATCAGCCATTGGGTATTAGATGTCCTTGCTCACGGAAAACTTCCAGTAGAGCCCTTTCAATGCAACATTCTTTATCCAAAAGGGTAGTCAGGACACATTCAGTAAATCCTAAACAATCTATCCCAGTCTCCACTGCAGGAATAACAAGCATAGCAAATATTGTTTTGTTTTTGGAGGATGCATATGCAGCGGATTCAATGTCAAGTGAGACAGTGCAGTCTGTTTCTAAAGCACCACAGTGGCTTGCACCTACAGTTCTGGCGTTCCCTGTTGTTTCATATCTTTTATTCAACATTTATCGTGAAAAGGTTAGTGTTGTGTAGTCCTGTTTCTTTCCAGTCATATTGCTAATTATGCTTTCATATTTGATAACATTCATTTTATATCCCTGGTGGTATTTTCGTTGTCGAGTGTACCAGTACCATCGACCAACGCTACTAATGCCTGGTACAAGTAGGCCCTGATTACATATGGGATTGGTTATTGCAGGTTAATCCTGCTGCCAAAGTCACTGATTGGATGTTTGGTTTAGCTGCTATGGTTATTGTGGCAAACCTTGTAACACTTGCAACATTAGGGGTAAGAGTTCTGCCTGTTCTTGAATGTTCTTAAGTGATGAGAAGTATAGCGTGTAGTATTTGAATGCCAGTTTTAGAGGGGGGTAAGTGAGATTTATTGAGAGGAGTTCAAAACTCTGTTTTTTCTTCTGTTTTTCTTGCTATTTTCATTTGGGTTATCCGTATTCTTATATCAACTCCTGTTTCTAACCTCCTTTGGATTATCTTTAGGAATCTAAAAGAAAGACTCGTCCTTCAAAACCAATATAGCTATTGAATTCTCACATTCCTTTTCAAGGCTAAAAACATTTTGTTCTTAGCTACATCATGGAAATCGCAACTTTCAACATTCAAGGAAATCTGATCTCTATACTGGGCCCGTGGTTGATAATATATTTGCTTTGATATTTTATCATTCGACAATCATAATATTTGAAGTTAGGGAAAACATCAATTTTGGAGTTAAAAAGGCTTATGCACCGAAACAGAGCAGAGTGAGAAGATGCAGTGTCATTTATAGTGATCTCTCCCCCATATTCTAGTAAAAGCCTCAGTCATAGATGGGCAATAATCAAAGCTAACAAAGTAATATTGTGTTAAATAAAGTAAACCAAAAGTCAAGGAGAGTAAATCTAGTAACTTAATGGCAAACTCTAATAATGATTAATGGTAAAGATTAATCAGTTTTACAAGGGATATGTTCCTGTGATATCTCCTACATCAAACATGTGTTAGGTTCTAGTACCAGTGGTTTGAAAATTCAGTTTAGTGAACACCAAAAACATTTTTTCATGTACTCCCATAAATTTGATGGAATCCTATTATTGTAGTTAACTTTCCTTATTGCACTTGCTACCACTGTTGACCTTGCTCCTCCATCGATTTCGAGAACATTAATTGCTTCAATATCTTAGACTCTCAACTCTCAAGTATTGGTGAAATAGCAGGTGACATTATGCCACTCTATTGGTTTGTGGAAGAAAATTCAGAATAAGGCTGAAAAAAATCTGTAGGCATAATCATCACATATCATAACCCCTGTCATGAGCAATTAGTGATCTTACACTACTGACATTGAATCATCACATTGATAAATTGAAATTCCTTGAATAACTATTGAATTCTTCCAGGCTACGAACTTGAAGGGTTCTAAGTTTCTAATCCCTCCTCACTAATGATAAATGCTGAAGGAAAAAAGAGAAGAAATATTCTATTAAACATTCACAATTGCCAGGGTATCTTAAAAGCTTTTTGGGAGTTCAGTTTTACACCACTTACTTCCTTTTGTAAATATCTTGATCTCTGACTCGAATCTGAATTAAGATAGAGTCACAAATGTTGGCTAAATTCTGAATGCTTTTTGGGAGCCTTTTTATTCCTATGTAACTTGCTTTTGGATTTTCTTGCTTCTGAACCCTTTCAATAAAATAGGTTTTCAATGTTCGGATGGTAACTATAGCAACACTTTTTCTATACTGCAAGTAAATTCATAGGCTTCTACCATTTGAGGAATTTGTTCATCGAGAGCTATTGTCATGTAGTTCATGAAATTTATTCATCATGAGTTTATGGCTCACATTTTGACATCTTCTGTGTTGCTGCAGATTCGGTTATACTAATGTTGACTAGAAGTACCACAGTTGCACACATGCCAAAAGAAAGAAATAACTTCACTGAACCGCTAGGCTATAGTTATTATAAACAGGAATCAAGCATGTAAACTTGAAATTGATTTTTGAGCAATTAAAATATGTGAAGCTGGATCCTTAGTTCATATATTGAGTATTAAATTTGTCTAATGCAATCTGTATGCAACAGATTCTTGAAATAGAAAATCATAGGATTGGACCTCAAATCTTGTTCAAAGCTTCACCATAGTGCAGTCATTGAGATAAACATTATTTCAGTGGACAGTTTCAACGTCAAAGGCAATAGAGTGGCAGGATTAAGTAGATCAGATTATAACAAGTTACTTGCATTGTAAGCAATCAGTATCAAAGACAACTTCTACTAAAGAATTAATAATAAGCGGAAAATAATGTTTGAATCTACATTTCAAACTAGCCACATACTTTAGCAACCTCTTGTGTGCAAGCTAGCAAAATACATTTCCTTGGATAAACGTGTCTGAATGTGAAGAACGGAGCATAATAACATCTCTGAAGATGGGAGAAAAAAAAAGTTCAGTAATATGTTCTGCCTCCTACAAATCAATTCCTACTAAATCATACTAATATGGTAAAACAAATATCATTGAACAGGTTAAACAGAATCATTTTTCCATCGGTAAAGCTAGCTTCTCAAGGATTTGCCACAGTTGCAGGGTAATTGCATCTTTGGAGGCATCTTGGAGGTTATCTTTCGCAGGAAAAATTTCAGAAAACAATCATGGAAGGCATGTCACTATTATATCTACAAATAAATCCTTTCTAAAACCAAACCCTTCCACATAGCTGCACATAATCACAAGATACATGTATCTATAAAAAAGATAATGTCAATTTGAGAATTCATGGCTTCAACCACTATAACTCCATCTTATATTCTCGCCAATTTATCTTCGCAGCTCAAATAGGCTGCTGGGTCAAAGTATAAATTGCCTTAACAGAATGCAGTAACTAATAATCATTTAAGCATAGTCTAAGCAGTGCTGGATTGAACGTTTTGAGCTAAAATGGCCTGAAAACTCATAATAATGATTAATTAATGTTAAGGATTTCCATTGAAATGAACTGCATAAGAGGCCATTTAAGGTTGAGGTAGGTGAAACTGATATAGAGATGCTTGAATTATGAAATTGAATGAACATAGAATGTTTTCATCTAATGAGCTTCTGATAGTTTTGATGGATAATGGGTTTACTTTTTATTTTCATAGAAGGCATAGACTGAGGAATTTAAAGGTTTTGGATTTGATTGCTCTTCTTGTCCTTTGGAATTAATAAATAATGGTCTGTAGATGGAGGAAGTGGAATTTAAAAGTAAAATTGGTTATTTAACATATCAAAATTTATAGGGAGAGAATGGCATTAGGCATTCTATAAATGGTGTCACGATTCATGAAATTGGACGGTAATTAAGATTTCTATTTTGAATGAGCTATGACAGTTTTACCAGATTGGTTTTGGGTTTGGTAGAATTGTGTTGAAGAATGGATGAAATGGTGAAATTTTATATTGTAACAGCAAATGGATCCAAAAATGTATGGAATTGAAAAATTGATGAAGATTTGATTTTCTAAAATTGAACTGAATAGGGGGAGATTTCGAGAACCTTTAAGTGAGACTCTTGTTGGGTATTAGGTAGAATTGCCCGATGAAACTGAAAATATATCCAAGATTTGATTCAAACAAGTGGTAGGAAAATAATAAATTCACATAAGCATGAGATTTAGTGCATTTAAAGATCACTTTTCCAGCCTCCCGATTCTAGTATCAGCTATTCTATTCAACAAGTTTTCCTAGTATTATGGCGTGAGGTCGATGCTCTGTCTTGAAGATTGAAAACAAGAACCCTGGCCATTGATTTAGTGTTTTAAGTGCTTATATCATCAAACCTAGGATTTTATCTTTCAATCTACTAACCTATTTTAATTCAATCTAAGATAAACTATCAATATATAATATAGAATTCAGTTTTAGTTCAATCTAACAAAATGAACTAAACTAGTATGGAGTTGGGAAATGTAAACTAGCAAACCGAAGAGAAAGGAGAAAGAATGAGCATCCTCGGGTGTACTAAATGCTATTGCAGACTAAGGAATGCGGAATAGAGATGACTAATGAGAAATCTTGCGAAATTGGGAATCTCAAAACTACTCTAAGGTACTATGAGGTACTAGCATTGGGCATATACAATCTCGGAAGACACAAGCACTAGCAAAAGGTGCTCCTAAGTCTAGGTCACCAAATCAAGTCTCTAATGTTGGATATGGACACTCTAACCCTTCTAGGACACTAGTGTTGAACATGGGCAATCTAAACCTTCTCAAAGGCTCAAATAGGATATCAATGTTATTGATGAGCAGTCCCACACGTCTAGGACTAGGATAGACTTGCAAAACATTGTTGCAAGTCACCTTTGAAGTTTAGACACTAAGGTTTATGTAATTGGTGGGAATTTACAAATTTTGGATAGTCTCTATCCTTTAATTCTAGATCTTTTCTAAGAAATTATCTAACCGATTAAGATCTCTAACAATTTGAATCTCACTTTTTTGAATGGGGAACAAGGGGAAAAGGAATTGCTATATGACAAAACACCTCAATTGGCCCCTTAGATGGTATATTTCAACCTCAACTTAGGCATATGAATTTTTCTTGTGTATGATGCCCTAATGTGTAAGAGTGATGTTGTGTGTGTGGAAAATTATCTTAAATATGGAAGTTGGAACCCTAGTAAACAAACTTAACTAATGGGGTATGTGAGAGTGATGGAAGGATTGGTGGGTGTGATTGATAAATAATTGATTAGGAAGGATCCCAAGAGTTTCTATGTAAATTGGGGAAAGAAGAGAGATCTTAAGAAACTCTTAGAATGGAGTAGGGATGATGTAAACACAAAAACAAATAAAAAAGGAGAACAATACTTGGGATGTGTGAAAGGTAACAAGGGAGGACTAGATGATAGATGCTACAAGCTTCAATCTACAAAATCTTCAATATGTGGAATCCAAATTGTTATAGCTAATGAGTTGTGGATAAACACTTAGTACCTACAAAGTGCCTATGAATGAATGGATTGATGGGTCCTTTCCAAATAAAACCTAATGAGTTATTCATATTTTGGAATGGTTGTACCATTGGAAAGATCTTGATATTGCTCGAGTTAAGTGCATATACATTTTCACAAGTAATATCTCATAATTTTAAATTAATCCTAGACATTGGCATTAGATGTGCTTGACATGTGTCCAAGCTGTATGAACATTTTCATGCAATTGTTTCTCAAATTTTTAATATGTAACTTTTGGGATATGTTTTAGGCATGAAATAAGACTTAATATTAGGAGAAATTAGCCCATTGTTTGAGGATAGGCTTAAGAAGTAATAAATGGGCCTGATAACACACCTAATAAAGTAGTCACCAAAACAAGCACAAAAGTATAAAGTGGAGATTATGTAGTAGACAATATCCAACCTTACAATATCAAAAAGATTCTAAAGCATGTTCTTCAATTGAAAATATACTAGTTAAGGTGGATTTTGTTATATCTAACAACAAAAACCAACTTTACATAATTTATTAAAAAGGATAGAAAATAGAAAATTTAAGATATCTTTGTGGGTGATGTAAAATTTTCCAACCCTTGAGATGCTCATGCATCAAATTTAATGCAATCATGAATGGAGGGTTTGATGAAAGAGCTCTCCAACCATGCAATATTAACATAGATTTTATCACATAGGGAAAAATTTTAATTACACCACAAATAAATAGAGGAATGATTTTTGTAGTCATCTATAATAATCACATAGGGGAAAACAATCAATTACACCACAAATGAATAGAGAAATAACGTATTATATTCACCTACAATAATCACACCTAGCCACTTGGTATTATAATTAAGCCTTGAAGCCTCAAAAAAAATCATAGATAGATCAAAGACATTCAAATATCAATTATAGACTCAACATGAGCCTCTTCTGTAACTCATACATGAAATACTAATATGTTTTACAACATCAGCACTACCACCAGTCTTATATCTTTTGTCTACACTCCCAAATAATGTGCCCTAAAATAAGCATTGATGCACCACCAAAATTTTGCACTATCGCCTCTCTCTTGCTACTTGGATTCTATCTTGGATCTAGCCTCTTACCTTGATTTTCAATCCCTAATCTACTTGCTCAAATGAGTCTAAACCCTTGGTTTATATAGAATTTCCCAAAGAAAACCCAATACAATTCCAATTCAAATAAGGATGACCATATGAATCATTTACAATTTATAATCATTTTACATAATCCCAAGGAATAAGAAAACATTAAACCTCTTAGTGCCCAAAAATAGGTCTTCAATAAGAATCGACATGGCTTCAAATTATCAAAGGAATTCACTTGTACCTCAAAAATAATTCCAAATGATCCCTTTCTTTATTGCAAGTCATGTGATGTATGCTTTTGTGTACCAAGTTAAGGAAAACGGATCCACTTTCAATATTTGAATTCCGCACTAGATCATGGAATATAGGCTAACAATGAACAATATTTTATTTCACAACCCTACTGTCAAATTATGAATTCTTCCTTGGGTGGTTAGCACACAAGCTTAAGATTATCGACTAGTGAACTCCATCTTTAAGCAACAAACAAAACTCAAAATTTTAAGTGACCATATGCTACCAAGTATACATTGAGTCTTGTTGTGAACTACTATGAGAACTAAAAAATTTAAATTCAACTAGAATTTTTTTTGAAAAAAGGACAAAAAAAAAAGAGGTATATATTTTTGGGTAACTCAAGATTGCCTAAGGTCCCTGATATGCTACTACATCGAGCTCAATAATTCTTCATGCCAATGGATGCTTGTAATGAAAGTTTTTTATATATTGAAAAAGTTTACAAATATATCTCAAAGAGCATCAAGAGTACCAAGCCTTACAAATCTAAACCATATAGAATCTTTGGTAAGACAAGTTATGAAATATCATTACATATACATCAAAATGATCAATGAGATACATAAGAAAAATTCGATCAAGGTAGAAAGCACAACCAAAGGTCTATAATATAAGAATATTATAATAAAATGCAAGTGGACTTATGACCAAGAACTAATGCTTAGAAGCATCAAAACAATAATCTTTTGAATCAAGAGGAACAACTAACATATATAAGCATTTTGAATACAAGAGGCTTTTAAACCATGACTTAACAACCTCAAATATCATTCTTTCTTTTTGTCTTTACCTATTTTCTCTCAAGATTCCATCATAACAACAATCTTCTTGCTTATGTCCTAAACTATGGGCTTCCTGCTTTAAATGAGAGTTTTTTGGAGAATCAACTTATATCACTATGGGGAGGCATCATCTTTATCAATTAATCATTTCAAATCAACTCATCTTTCCAATCCTTGTTCTTAGGAAATAAAAATGACAAGAAGCATTATGGATGAGTAAAATCTACTTGTAAGAATTTCATAAAAATTCTTAAGTTGTTGTATGATAAAATCCACATCATCCAACTAGTTAATATGTAGTTGAAGATGATGTGCTCACAATTCAACATAGCCCAATTGTTATAGCTAGGAGCCCCAAACAACCATGGCTAAAACTAATCATCACGTCACTTCCCCTCTATGTAGATGTAAATTCTTGGGCCCCTACCCATTCTCAACAAATTTCCATGGTAGACTTGATACAAGCATTCATGACTACTATATCCTTGATGAATTTCATCAACTCTCCTAGCTCTAAGTTATGTTCCCATATTGAATGTCCTCTCTCATTTGATGAATATTTAACCATTTTCTTCACTTTGGGAACCATGATATAACAAATTTGTGTGGTATATTTGATGCAACCATCTAAGTCTACTACATGTGTGATAAATCTCATCATCAACCTACCTAGCTCAGCTTTTTTTTCATATAGCTTCCCCTCTCAATGGATGAAGATTCTAACCCTACCCTCATTCTATCCAATGAATTTGCATGGTAGATTTAGGTCAAGTATCTAGCTCTATTATATCCATAGTAACCTGCATTCACAACTAGCTCTTGGCTCTAGTGTGTTCCAATGCCTCAACATAATCTATCTAATGTTAACAAAGTTACTAGACTTCACAATTACATTGCCAATGGTTTTTTCTCCTAAAAAATCACAAGCTTCCATCAAAAATGTCTACCTATGACCTTGACCACATGTTAGGGAAAGTGTACATTGCACATATAATACATAATATTAGAGTATATGATAAATTTTGAATGATGGGAAACAAGGTGGGAGAAAGATGTTTTTCATAGAAGTTAAATATAGAAAAAAAAATTACAAATAGTGTTCAGGGCTTGACAATATGAAGTATAAGCTAATTTCATAATTTTATTTAACCATATGTGTTAATTATGTGTTTCAAGTGAGGTCATTAACAACAACAAATCTAAAATATTATTTTTTAACACCTCTCCTCTAACTATGGGCAGAATATCTAAGTTGTTTGATTTCAAGAGAGAATCTTTGTCTTGCACACATCTTGGAATTCCACTTTTTCTTGGAAAAAATATATAATTTTTGGATAAAGTGGTGTATTCTATTCATGGAAAACTTGCTAGCTAGAAACATTAATGGTTGTCCTTTTCTTTTAGGATAATCCCAATTAAAGTGGTCTTATCTATTATCCCAACATACATGATGTCTCACTTTATTATCTTAAGCAAGCTTAATAAAAGTTTAAGAAAAACCTATAACTAAGGGAAAATAAATTAACCCACTAGGAAAATAAAAAGCTACGCCAACACCCCCCCTTAAACATAGCTTAGAAGGATGTAAAATATGATGGGTCCCAACAAATGAGGTCATGTTAGGTACCCATGTACATATCAAATCCCCCCAAAGAAGAAGAATTCCCCCACAAATAGAGAGAGAATTCTCACTCAAAATAGAGAGAGAAGAAGATAAGGACTAAGTAGGCCTACCCCCCAAAGAGATCCAATGGTAGATGCTTGAAACTAGATGTAGAAGATACTCTACATGATCGTCATACAACATTCCTCCACTCAGGAAGAAACAAAACCAAAGGTGTATGCAAGTTATCCCCCAAGTCCTAAAAGGAATATATGTAGGAATAAAGTGCAAGATGTATGTTGGAAACAAGCAACACTGAGAAGGGGGTGAATCAGTGTTGAGAAAAACATTCAACTTTATTATTATGTGATTTAACTTAGTTAACCATTCAATAAAAGAAACATACATCAACATAAAGAAAATCATCTCAACACCATAACACCAGAATTTTTACGTGGAAACCCTGTTAGGGGAAAAACCATGGTGGATGGCCAATCCATAGTATAATATGAGTATACTCAGAATAAGAAGTACAAAATGGGAATGCACTTGCATTCAGGCTCACTGCCTAGAGCTCACTGCTCAAAATGGATGGGCTCATTGCCCTACAAAGATTTGGAATAAATCCAAAAGAGTGAATTGATGAAATAGCAACACAATGCCTGATTATAGTTCCAATTAAGCTCTTATGACAATCTGCTATCCATCAGACTGATTCAACAATTTTGCTCTGCTTTGCACAACTCGCACTGCAAAAATGTTAATGCACAAGTGAAACTATGCATAATCACCTAATCACTCTTCCTGATGATTGCAACACACCACCACGCTACTCTCACACACCAAATGATATATAAAATATCCTATATATATTCACAACTAGAAATACAATTGCTATAGGTCAGCCTTAATAAAACTTGGAAATATTATTAACTGTTGGCCCAAAATTACAATTGGATTTACAATGTGGATCTAACACCATCGGCTAGATTGTAGTTGAGACCCATAATTAAATATTTGAACATAAGAACATTTTTAATAAGTCCACTTCACACATCCACAATGCGCCACTTTCACTGAGTCGGCTACAACGAGCAAATAGACACAAAACATCCTACCAGACCTCCAAGCTCATACTACAACTAATGCAACACCACAAAATTTAGTAATAAGATAATATACGTGTTCACCAAGAAAATCCAGGGGTCCACAACACAAAAAAATGATCCGATGAAGTAGACAGATTGACTCACTAACCAGATACCCTGTTCTTCAAATATTTTTCCAGTAACACACAATATCGTACTTTATCTATTGGTATGACTAGATACAGATCTGCAAACCATAAAGATGACTTCAATTGCCATCAATGACAACACTGAAATCCATATGCCAACAATGTATGAAGTATTTGAACTCAAATCAAGTTTCTCCATGTTGATGTTGAAACATGGCGCAATCAAATCAAGCATTCTAGGCCACATTATTGAAAATGAAAACTCGAAATCTCCTAGAGACTTATGTAGAACATAATCCAAACACTTAAGTATCTCCTCTGAATATGTCTCCTCCAAATGTTGATCCATAGTATCCATACTCATTTCAAATTGGAGCAAATGATCTTGTAAATAATGAACTAGAGAGTCAGAGTGTTCTCTCACAACAACTGCAGAAGAATCAACTCTGTTAAAGAGAAGATGAATGCAATCAATAGTCTCCCAAATTTGCAATATGTGCCTCCATAAACAAGTATGAAATCCCTATCAAGATTTCATCCCACAAAGTTGAATCTGAAAGACTATGGATGTCTTGCTCCAAGGAGTCACTGGAAGCTTTCAAAGAAGCGACATTGGACTATGTAATAGCAATAGATGCAAGGACCAAAGAGTTGTCCTCAAAGAGAATATGTATGTCCTCAATAGTGTCATCTAAATCCAAAATGAGGGACTATACAAAAAAAAAAGATATTTTTAGTATAAATTGGTCCTAATGGATTGAATCCAAAAGACATAAATGACCCCGGTACAATGAATCACTAAGAGGCACTCGAAGAAACATATTTGGAATCTGAAGTTGCAACAAGTATTACTGATGGGGTATCAATGAATTGACCATCTACACAAAATGTGTCCACACAATATGGGGCAACATAAGTCTCAATATCATTCACAAGAGCTTGGTTCTCCAAGGAAACATCACTTTCAGATGAAGATTCAATGTCTCCATACAACTATTGGATTATGGTCCAAGCAATGAAATGACACTCAGTGTGTTCTAAGTGATGTAGAGTATCCTTAGAAATAGTAAGACACATTAGTCACTTAGCTCGAGAATGAGTCCAAGGAGATAGGGCAGTAGATCCTACTCAAGGCGGTGATTCTTTATCCCTTGTTTCCTAAAAAAATAGTTCTCTAAAGTTAACTTGACAACAGAAAGATGAAAAAAAATTTTAAGAGACATGATTAACCCCCCTTAAATGGAACTTTATCCTAGTTTTTGAATACAATATGTCTATAATACCCCTAAAATGAGCACAAAAGACACCAAATGCACTCCCACCTTTTTCAATAGTATCAAATATCACCCCCCCCCCCAATTATTGCAAGGTTGGCACTTTATAGTTTAGTGCATTTACAAATCTTTTTCCAAGATACAATGCTCAAAAGACCCAGGATGGCCAAAATTACAAATTTTGATACAAAATGAATTAGACACAAAATATAGAAAAATTAGCCCTGTAGCTATGTATTTCTCTTCAATACCTTTCCAAAACTCGTTTGTTTCTAAAAAATGGAGCACTGGGGCGAAAGTTATGTCATATTTAAGAAATTAGCAACAAACAACTTCAACCTGAAATATCTAGCAAAAAATGGAAAAAAATATTTTCAATACCTCTATGGATGGAAAGTGCTCATCTCTAGCTTTCAATCGATATCTCATTCGCTAAAATTTGATAACCAGAGAAAAATTTATGCAGGTTTTTAAAAAGGCCCAATTTGGCCTATATGAGGGCCCTGGGGGCCATTGGGTGGCGGTAGCCACTAGGCAGCAACTAAGCGGTCTTTGGGTGGAGATGCCAAATGACTTTGGATGGTGGTTTGGAATACCTATCGCAGTTATGTTCTTGCGCCTAGCAATTTAAATATTTACTTGTGTGGTTAATAGAGGCTCGGTGTCTTATGAAACTCGTTGAGGTTAAATATTGCAAATTGTAGCTCTATGAACCGTTATTCGTGCTCTTAAATATGCATCGACAGTTTAAATAAGTCATATAGCTTGTCTATGACCTTATCCACGAGGTAGGTTTTTATGCCCCTTAATAACTTAAAGCGCTTAGAGCACTAACCACTTAGCGCTTATTAAAAAAAAAAAAATTTACTTTTATTTTGAAAATGTCGTATGACTTGCAGTGTTGGGGCGTTGTACAACCTTCCTAGAAAAAAAATTGCCTCAGCAAGTTTCAACATCGAATATGGGAAAATTTTATGTCAAAATTTGTCTGCTCAACCTCTTGAACATAATTTGGCATGGTCCTTTTTGGCTGAAAATTCTCCTACAAAAAGTTATTTGCAAATTTGAGCTTCAAACCCCTATTTATAATTATGTCAAACAATCTCCAAATCGAATAAAATGAAAGACGATCTTGACTTTCTTGAGCCTCCTAGATGCATTGAAATAGTTAAAAATCTTGTAGTATAACCAAAACTGTTGCAATAACTCTGATCTCACAAAACATATATGCAATATGAAGAGGTTATTATATCTTTATAAACCCTTTCTGATTCTCTAGATCATTAAAAATGCAAGAGAATAGCATACGGGAATTTACAAGATCTTACATGAAAAATTCAAACTCTCAATAAGGAATCTATGAACTCAAAATTCTCAAAACAAAGCTCTAATACCATGTTAGAAATTTGAAATAGATTGAATAATCCTAATAAATTTATAAGAAAAATTTAAATCTACGTAAGTTGGAAAACATAAATAATGAAAACCAACAACTTTGAGAGATATGTAATGTCAAGATGATAGAATTGTATTAAGAACTTCCAAGATGAAAAATACATGTTAGGTAGTGAGTTTATATACAACTAGGGAGAGGACAGAGGTGGAAAATTAACCAATAAGAATTGACCACCAGTAACCACCAATATTATTTATAAAGTGATGAAAAATTAAATACTCCATCCTTAAGGGTTGAGACACCTCATCACTTTATATCCTAGTGATTAAATAATAAACTTGCTTTGTTATCCTAAGCAAGTTTACTAAAAATCGTAAGAAAACATATAACCAAGGGAAAATAACCAACCTTAATTAGGAACATAAAAACCTACACCAATAGTCTCAAGAAATTCAAGGGGCTATCCATAGCCAAAAATATAAGGATTAGATCATACTTCCATGGGGTCTAATATCTCTTAGAGATATTTGAAGCTTTAAAAATTCAAGCAATCCCAAGAGCTCAAAATGATTAAGCTATATAAATGGCAATGATTGGGTCACAATTTGATCTTATAAAGGATAGATCCTTGTTAATAATTTAACTTTGTCAAATTGATAATCTAACCTGGTATTCTAGATAACCATGATCAATGACAAGTATTTGATAGTGATGTTTAAATTACAATTTTCATTCAATAGTCAAAGTTCACAAAGCGTTTGAGACCCAAATTAGAGGAATCTTATGGAGATAAAGTGATTTATCTTAAGTCAAATAAGATAGCAAAAGGATTTATCACCTTATAAATTATGTTTATTCCTAATGATGTATAATTAGACAAAATAAAATTCATAGTGGACCAAAGACTATATCGAAATAAAAAATTTCTTTAGCAAAAAGGTGAAATGGGCATTGTGTTTACCCAAAAGTAAATGGAACGTTTGATCTACCTATACAAGAATTATGATATAGTTATGGCATGTAACTATGAAGAAATCAATAGAAATGAAAAGAATATCACCCATCATACCATAGATTTATCTCTAGATGCATAACTAATCAAACAAAAAAAGGATTAATCAATCCAAGGATTGAACCAATGATGAAATATGAACTTACCAAACTAATGCAATCAAAAATAACTTTTCATATCAAGCATTCTACCTAGGTACTTGATTTGGTACTAGTCAAGAAAAGGGTGGGGAAAATCAATTTTGTTTCATTTTATGTGATCTAAATAAGGCCTCATTCAAGGATCACCATCCACTCCCTTCCATGGAACAAATACTATAAACAATTGCAAGTTCAATTT
>VDFB02274714.1:37847536-37928173 GCA_007258455.2 Sequoia sempervirens | reverse complement strand
ATAGAGAGAGAAAAATAAATATAGAGAGGAGAGAGAAATGCTCATACATATAGAGGGAGAGGATAAGTAGAGATATATAGAAAGAGGGAGTGATAGGGAAACATGGAGAGAGAGGGAGAGAGAGAGGGGTAGAAAAAAGGAGAGATAGATAGACAATATAACTTAGGAAAGCTAGAGAGAGAGAGATAGAAGGAGAAATATGGAGAGACAAAGATAGGGGGAGAGAGAGGTAAATATATATAGGGGGAGAGGGAAAGTAAAGATAGAAAGAGGGAGACATAGAAGGGGAAATAGGGAGAGACAAAGATAGGAGTAGAGAGAGGTATATATAGGGGTCTAGAAAGAGGGAGAGGGAGAGAGAGGGGTGTATAGAGAGAGGGAGAAAGAATGGTAGAGGTAGGGATGAAGATAAAGGGATAAAGGGGGAGGAATAGATAGAGAGATAAAGAGACATAAAGTGAGAGATGAAGATAAAGATAGGGAAGTAGGAATAAAGAGAGGGAGAGATAGAGAGGAAGAGGGATATATAGAGAGAGATATAAAGGGTGAGATAGAGTAATATGTGTGTGTGTGTGTGTGTGTGTGTATAAAGAGAGAGCATGAGATATGGAGTGATTAAGAGAGAGAAGTAGATACTTAGATATAGATAGAGATGGAGAGGAAGAGGGAGAGATAGGGAGATATCTAGATAGAGGGGGTAAGAGTGAGAGGGAAAGGAGGTGATAGAGACAAGTAATAGAGAGGTATAGAGAGAGGGGAGAGATAGAGATACAAATTGGGAGGGAGAAACATAGTTTGTGTATAAATGAGAGATCTATATGGAGATAGAGATAAAGAAGGATGTATATATATATATATATATATATATATATATATATATAGAGAGAGAGAGAGAGAGAGAGAGAGAGAGAGAGAGAGAGAGAGAGAGAGAGAGAGAGAGGATAATAGGGAGAGGGATAGAGAGAGATAAATATATGACAGGGAGAGAGACAAATATTAAAGGAGAGAGGGAGAGGGAGAGGGAGAGGGAGAGGGAGAGGGAGAAATAGATATAGAAAGAGGGAGAGACAAAGAGAGGGAGAGATAGAGAGATAAAACATAAATATTGAGATAGGAAGTGAGATATAGATAGAGGTAGAGAGAGGGAAAGATATATGAGAAGAGATATATGGAGACATAAGGAGATAAAGATAAAGAGTGATAGATAGAAGAAGAAATATGGAGAAACACAGATAAGGTGAAAGGGATAAAGAGACCAATAGAGATATAGGTATAGGGTTTTAGGAAGAGGGAAAGAAAGAGGGAGAGGAAGAGAGGGATGTATAGAGAGAGGGAGAGGTATCTAAAGATAGAGACAAAGACACGAAGATAGAGGTAGGGATGAAGATATAAGGAGAGATGGAGAGGGAGAAATAAATAAAGAGATAAAGAGAGAGGGAGAGGTAAATATAAAGAGGGAGAGATGGAAAGGAAGAGATGAAGATTGTTGGTAATTGAGTCTCCCCATCTTCTCAATTTATCTTCTCAATTTAGAGGTTTTGTTTCAATTGTCTTTAGATCCTAATTCCCATTGGGGGTGTGAGGAGCTTGCATCCCCACTTTTGTCACTAGGGGTCAAGCAGAGCAACAAAAATTTTTGAAACCCCCTAGTGGGGGTTCAAGGGCATCATCCCCAAAGAGACTTTTTTTATAATATTGCCTTGTAAAATAGTATAATGACTATGTCTAATAAGAGTTGGTTGTAATTGAGTGAAGAGATAGAGAGGGAGGGAGAGAGGAGGGGAGATAGAGAGATGGATGTAGAGAAAGGGACAAAGATATGTAGAGGGAGAGGGAGATTATTCTTTTTTTAATTATAGACATAATAGAGCATGTTATAGTGCACTTGAGTTATAACCCACTTGTATTTTTAGCTGCCTTGGGTATTGTAAAACCTTAGGATTATATTTGCATGGGGAATTACATGTCAACATTCAAATAAATGTATTTTGTAAATTATAAAAAAGTAACTAGATCTCAAGCATGCTCTCCATCAGGTTTGCACATCTTTCAATGAAGATAAATAAATATCACAATAACATCAAGCTTCCTCTAACCTTTCTAATGATGTAATATTTTCTATATTTTGAATATGTTAAGGTTTTGATCTTTAATTTATTTTTCTAGTGTCTTCCCTTTTTGCAAAATAGCCTATGTATAGTATTTTTGGTTTTATTTTTTATCCTTTCATCCAAATTTGGAACAAACTATATTTTTATAATCTAGACTCAATTCTATGCACTTTCAATTTTTTAATTTTTATTAATTTCCAAAAAAATTGGGGTGAGCACACTCAATTTTTTGTTTTTCAGGACTTGTCCACTTTAAAAATTAGTTAAAAGTCATATATTTATTAAAAACTTAATAGAAAAATTAGGCATAAACTACATAGTGTTAGAAATTTTTTTGTTGAAACAATTTTTAAAATAGGAAAAAAAGTTAACTTTTTAAGGGGAGCACACTAGACACTATGTTATATTTTTTAATAAAAAAATGAGCACTCCCTTTAATCTCCACCATTTTAAAAAAATTAGTTTAGAAAATAGATTTAGAATACTATGACTCTTATTTTTATTGCATTTTTTGAGTGTAACTATCTTCAATTTCTCATCCAAGATCAAGTTTTACCAATTTCATAAAAAGTTGATCATTTAAAACCCCCTTTTGATCTCCCATTTCCTTGCACATACTCATAATTTCCACAAGCTAAACACATGTATGGAGTTTATTGAAGAATACCATGATGGTTAAGTTGGAGACCATTATCACAAGCATATAACTATGCAAAATATATTGCAAGAATGACTCTAATTTCCTACTTTACATAATGATGTGCACGACTATGCTAAGTGCTACAATATTTATCAATAAGTGGATATGCTTAATTCTTTACAAAATCAAATGAATTTTAACACAGCTAAAACATTTTCTAATTGTGATATAGATTATCTTACAACTCTCCCACCTTTACATTCCTATTCCTTATATTAATTCAACCCAACCTAATTAGCACACTCTGTGGATAAGGAGAATTTATGCTTTTGATTAAACTTTAGAAGATAAGGTCCTTGAGAAAGGTTAGTTTCATTTATACACATTCAATAAGGTTAATGGGAGAGGAGTCCTATGAGTTACAATATTAACTCCATGGTCACTTTTTAGGAGCTGAAGTTCAAATTTAAGGTGCATTGGTTTGATTTGGAAAGAGTTTTAAGACTTTTTAGAGCTCGAAAGAGTGACAATATTATAAGCCTTGATTTTTTCCCATGAATTCAACACTTTATTCTTCATCATAGATTTGGAAGCTATGTGCCTTATTCTACCTTATTTAAATATGAATAGTCATTAAATGAACACTTGCTTATTTCTAACTCTTTTGATAATTAATATTAATCTAAGTTAGGTACATATACTTCATTAGCTTATATTTATATAAAAGAGAGTATTTTATCCCTTCCAATATAAACAATTTGTTAAATGCAATAGCAATGGTTTTTTATTGAATAACTTAAAAAAAATCATACACAAAGATTTATATATTAAAATGGGAAAAATCATTTAAAAAGAATAATTCATTGAAAAAATTAAAATTGGTTCTTCATTTACAAAAGCTATGGCAATGGTCTCTTTTATTTTCTTCAATTGAAAAGATCTTAGATTTTTTTAAAAAATAATTTTTTGTTTTTATTGTTTGATTTGGGAACAAACAAATGATAGTTACAAAATCTTCTTGACCTTACATACCGATACATGAATTAAATAGATTTATTAATTAATGATTTGAAAACTTCTAATATTTTATACAAACTTATTTTTAAAGTATATATACAATAAAAACACTTTCAATTGCAACGAATCCATATTTTTTTATTAATGAAGCTACCACATGTCTTTACCATGCAAATACTAATACATTAACTACTAGAAACCAAGAATAGCCAATAGGTCTTCTCTCACCACAATTAACACTACATCCAACATATTTATATTACAAGAATATAATTTATTTATTTTTAATTTGAAGATAAAACACTTTTGAGTGGTGGGGTCACACATAAGGGACCTTATTAGACATGAATATTCAAGATAATATCTCAATAGACATTTGAACCTTGACAACAAGAATCACACCAACATGATTTAATAAGAATAAAACAATGTGTGTAGTTTTCTACTCAAAATCATTGACCCAAATTCTAGGAATAGTGATTCAGAATTAGAGGAAATAAAGTAAGATGTATTCAAACCGGTGGGCCTTCCACTATCTTCTTTCTGTTGAAGACGTACCGCGAGAATGACATTGCTGCAAATGCGTCCAAAAAAGTTAGATTAAGGAAGTGTCCTTAACAGACCCGTATGCGCATTGCACTAACTTCCAAACTGGTACATCAATATGGTAGCCTGGGGCGTATTCAAACCATTCAATAGTGGGAATCAAGGCAACTCACTTTCGGGGCGGGCCCACCATTTACATCTCAACAAACACTACCTGGGTCTTCCGACTGCTGCCTCACCATTCGCTCCATTTCTTTCCACTTTGCAAATAATTCTTCCACATTTCCTTTTTCCACAGACCAAATACGTTGGGAACTTTCGTGCCAACAGGCCCCGAAAACGACGAGGACTTACTTTGTAACACTCTACCCTACATAATGCACCCTCTTAACTTCCACTCTTTTACACTTTCTTGCTCTGAGATAAACGGGCACGCATTTAACCTCAGCAATTCATTCTTTCAGACCATCCGTTTTTCATTACCTCATTTACATCTGTAATAATGTCTTCCCCGGCATCCTCTGTTACTCCTGCTCAGATCATCGATCACATTCTCATGAGCAGAGACACAAGCACGCCAGATTATCTCCAAAGATTAGTCAACAATATTGACAATCTTCTTGATCATTACACCAACAAGGTAAAAGCCTCCTCTTCTTGCCATGTCTTTTCTAGTCTTCATGTTCATTATATTGCATTCTTTGATGAGGTTTTGGTTGGAGGGGAAACAAACAGTCACTGATGGCAATTTGGCTTCTGTGCGAGCTGGGCTGCCCTCTGCATCCCACGTTGCTAAATTCTCAGAAGAAGCGTCAAAAAATGTCAAGCTAATTTCTACGGAGGTACTACTATGCATCCATGTCTATACTTTTCTCCTTTGTTTTCAAGAGCTAAAACGGGAGCAATTCTGTGGATCACAATTAGACGAAGAATTATTCTTAACTGTAATTTATGTCGTGAAATAGTTTTCTCCTGGGGGTGTTTCCAAGAATTTTTATTTTATTTTATTTATAATATTGTTTGTTATTCATTGGACAGATATCGGACTACTCTGGTGATAAACATGGTACAGCAATATCAGTGTTAAATGCCCTTGGAATTGTTCATTGGGTTGGAGTGGGATTTTACTGGTGGCTGCTGTTGTTGAAAGATTCGACAAAATAAAGCAGAATAAGAATGAGTGTTTAGAACTTCTGAAATCCAAGAACGATTTGGCCAAACTAATACTACAGCTTCAGCGTCTTCCGCATTTGAAGAAAGAGTTGAATGACAAAATGAAGGAGTCTATACAACTAATTTTGGATGGGGCAATCTTATGTTGTGTACAGAAGAAAAGGAAACTTCTACGGAGGTAAATACTCAAATATATACGTTAAAACGGCTTCAAAGTAATTGTTCCCTTTGTCTTTATTGTAAATGTTGGCCAAACGTGTGACATATTTTTTAACTTTTATTGAGACAATTTCTCAAGTTATAAGATTAATGATTTCTAATGTAGATTTCATCTCTTTATTAAATATAAAGAATCTACAAAGTGGCTCTATACCCTTAAGACCATCCCATCTAGACCAAAATAAATTGTCTAATTAGTTTAGTATGTTCATCATAGCATATGTTAGATGTCATTTAGAGGAAAGAGAAATACACATGAGAGGATACAAAGATTTTATTTTAGTAACAAAACAACATGTTAGTATAGGGGAAAGGGAACCATAGTGGAGCATCCTAACTTTGCGTTTCTGAAAAATTTTATAGGGAAATTTAAAATCAGTCTTAATTTTGTACAACAATTTATTTAGCAACTCGCCTGCTTAACTAATTTAATTTTAGGGTCACATCATCAAATATGATGCCATATTAGCATGCTTTTTGTTGAGGTATCCAAAAAGACTAAAAAAAAAGTGAGATCGATAGTGGTGCACTAAGTCATGTTTTATTGGTGCGCTGATGCGGCATTGCATGATTTGTCAATTTGTATGTTTTATGGATAAAAAGTGTTTTGCAATTGGATATTAAGATGTTCCACTATAGGGCCCACCAAGAACTACTTCTATCTCCACTATTGAAGCCCGCTCCACTTTGGGCCACTCTTCCCTAGTGCATGGGTTTCTATGTGAACCAATAAATTAACCCTATCTACATGTCATCAAGAGAAATACACAAGCTAAAGATAATTCATTAGAGGTATCAATTGATCATTTTATGATTAATGTGCATCAACCTAGTAGAAATCCATTGAGGGAGAAGATGACCTTATCATAAAGAATTTCTTAATATGCATAGAAGGTATAGATCAAAAGGAAATATAATATTAGCTCTCCACTTAATCAATTGCACTACTATGAAGGAATGAGAGGCTGTGATCAACAAATTGAGAATTGAGAATAAAGGATTTAATGTGAAGGGAAATAATTGAGACTAACTCCAAATATCTATTTTAGAGGATAAGTAGTAGTCAGGTTAATTATCAATAATAATAGAAAGGGAGCAAGGGGAAACCTTGGTAGATGGATCAATAAAGAATATTTAGAGGAGAATTTTGAGGATAAATAATGAGATCTAACATGGTTATAGGCCTTGCCAGAATCTGGTAAAATGAGGATGACATCTTGGGAAGCTTATTAGCCCACCATTAAATTTTCTTTCACACCAAAATGAGGTTATCCAAAATGAATCTTCCTCAACTGAAGTCACTTTCCTAGTTAAGAAATGGACCAAACCACAAGTTTGGAGCATGACTATATTCCAATGAACAATAAAATATGAATTCTTCCATACTATCCATTTTACCACACCAAGCTTCTTCTAGTGTATGATTCTTCACCACTACTATAGGTCCTTGATTAAGAATATAAATAAATGTGGTTACTATTTCTAACAAATATTCATTTTCAGTATTATTTTCTTGTAACATAGACCTTGCCATTTCTACAAGAGTCAAATTCACATAAAATATATATTTTTCAACCAAAAAAATAAATTTTACAAAATGACAAAATGCTCCACATTTTTTTCAAGAAATAAACCTAATTGTACTCAATAATCATTTTAAATGTTAATATTTTTTACCAATATCTAGTGTTTACATAAAACCACAAATATTGAATGAACTAATTATATAGTGGTTGTTAAGCTTTCCCAATTATGATATTTGTCTTTATCTTACTTTTTGTAATACCATAACAAACCTTATCATTTACTACAATATTAAAAAATCTTCTACGTAATCTTGTCTAACTAATCTCTTTTTAAAACTTGAATGATTATAATATTTGAAACATAATACACTACTATTTACTTTTATAAAAAAAAATAATAATCACTAACTTTCCACCATTATTTTATCCAAAAATTACTTACTTCCCTAAACCAAGTAGTCTGCTAACCTAAAAAAATAAATAAAAATTTCACAAATCTAAATACAAATAAACTCTGAAACATTTTTTACATCACCTTATTTGATGTGTATAGAATAATTTTTACAACTTATTTGGTGTGTATAGCCGTGAATGTTGTGAACTTCTAGTACATTGTAACCCCAAAGCTTCATTGACGTTAATTAAGCATTATTTTTTCGCGTAGAATAGAAACACGACTATTTTTTTGTATTGAATAAAATCCTGAAAAAGCAATTACAGAAACATATACAGCAATAGGTAACTCAGCCCACTTTAAGTTTTTTTTAATTTTCTTTTAAGAAAAACATGACTAGGTATTTTATGTTGCCATTCTCTTTAAATCTAAGATTTGATTCCATAAAATTGGAAGATTGTGGGTAGCTGGAACGGACGGAGAACTTCTTGCAAAGCTTCGCAGTCAAGTGGATGAAATGGGCAGGATGCTCCATTCGCAAATAACCCTCTCTACACTAGATGTTATGCACAGCAATGTGGTATGCAGCCGACCACCGATTCCATCCCATAAGTCTGCAGGTAAATTATCTCTGTTTAGTTATCAATATGCCATTTATTCACAGCGAACCTACGATTTGTACGTTTTTTAAAAACTGATATACTGTTTTGATTTGTAGTTGTGGGCATAGATCACATGATTAATGAAGTGATTGAACTCCTTGAGTGGGATATTGACAAACCAGCTGTGGCCGTGGTTGTACATGGGATTGGGGGAGCCGGAAAAACTACCTTGGCAAATGAAGTGTTCGCATCTTTAAATCTGCAGGGCTGGAAATATGCATCTTTAAATCTGCAGGGCTGGAAATATTCAAAAGTCACTCTCGTAAAAAATTTGGAATTAAATCCTAACATAGAGGAAATACAATCTCAGATTTTAAACGACTTGACTGGGATTAAACATGATACCGTAAGAGATTTTCAGGATGGACAACAAGAGCTGAAATCGATTATGGAGAAAGAAGTTGTTTTCTTGTACATCGACAACATCTTAAGAAGACAACATCTGGAACGTCTTCTACCCAAGCTGATCGACAGTCCAAAAAAAGTGAGGATTCTTGCCACAGCAAGAAAAACAAATATCTCTGGGGTGTTTGAAAGCTGCAGATTTAAACCCTGTAAATTACATGCCATTGAACCCCTCTCTGTTGAGGCATCCCTTGAAGTGTTGTGCAGGAAATTTGATACTGAGAGAGAAATAGACTCCATGGTGGAAGAAAGGCCTCAGGCTAAGGAGATAGCGGAGAAATGCAGTTGCTGTCCTCTGTTTCTAGAAGTGGTGGAAGCATATCTCCATAAGAGAAATAATAAGGTTGAAGCTTATGAAAAAGTGATTTGCTGGCTAAGAGAGGGAAAAGATTTCAGCTGTGACAAGGAAGATGGTTTCGAGGAGTCTAGAATTCTGTTTGCTTACGATGAGCTTACACCCAGTGCTCAGGAGGCTTTCCTCGACATCTGCTCATTCTTCTATAATTGGGAGTGGAATGAAGTTGCCAGCATTGTGGGAGAGGAAGAACTTTATTGTCTGCTAGAGGGTGATCTGGTCAGAAGAATAAAGGCCGAATCTTACCTTGAGTCTTACTATCTAAGCATTCATGATCTTATATTGAGAGCAGGTCGTAATAAATCAAAAGGCAGCCGATACACAAGTGTAGATGATTTTTCTATCGCCATGGAGAGTGAAGGGGTATGAAAACTTTTAAGTATTTAATAGTTAAAAGATTGAAATTTAATAAATTTTATAATTTTTCCTTTGTTTGAATGTATCTAGGAGCTGCACCAAACAAAAGGAATTTGGCTAAAAGGCAACAATAAGCCATTCCATGTATCTGCAGAAGTATTAGAATCTATGAGTAGGTCTCTCCGAGTATTGTCTATGGGAAACAACACAATTCCGAGCGGGAAATGCAGTAAAAGATTTGATGAGCTGAGGTTTCTAGAAGCGTGTAAGGTGCCAAATTTAGCAATTGATGTATTGAAGCTTAAAAACTTAAGCTTCATGGAATATGGATTCATGGAGAACGAAATTTGGAGTCTGCCCAAGGTAAGTTTATGTCAATAATGACTTTTTTCTTTTTCTTTTTTCAAGTATGACCGATTTCCCCAATTATGATGTCCTTTTTTCCGAATGTTGATAATAAGCCCTTCTTGGATGCAGCATTTTTCCGGATTGCAGGTACTCAAACTTAAGAGGACTTGGGGAACTGATGGGAGCAATATACATGCAGATATAGAATTCGGGCATCTTATTAAATTAAAACATTTGGAGTTGGAAGGATTTCATAATACAGAAATCTCAAGTTTTGTAAAGGTTTATGGTTTACAGAAGCTAAAACTGTCCAGCATTGAAGGTCTGAAAGAGCTCCCAGGGTCAATCGGGAAGCTCCGATCACTACAGAAGTTACATATATTCAGGTGTGATGACCTAATGCGGTTAGAAGAAGGATTTGAAGAACTGAGCTCTCTTGTTGTGTTTGAGTTGACAAATTCCAAAAGTTTGCAAGAGATCCCATGTAAGAAGCTATTTTCATTACAGTCTCTCAACTTATCCTATTGCCCTAATCTCCTTCGGCTACCGGAAGAGATTGCAAACCTGCCATCCTTAAAATTTGTAAATGTTAGGGGCTGTAGTATGTTGACTAGTCTCTCGAACAGGGTTTGCGAGTTGTCTTTCTGGAAGAACAGAATATCATTGCATGGCTGTAAGAGCTTAAAGGTGCTTCCCGTTGGCTTTGGTCAATCAAAGTGCCTGGAAAGTTTATGCTTAGATGAGTGTGAAAGTTTGCAAGAATTGTGCGATGACTTTCATTGCTTGGCAGGGTTGAAGACATTAAGCATGTCTGGATGCAAGAGCTTGTCAAGGCTACCTGAAGGTTTCGGCCAGCTTGGATGCTTGGAAAGGTTAGTATTATCAGGGTGTGATAAGTTACAGGAATTGTGCAGCGACTTTGGATGTCTTGGAGCTCTTAAATACTTGGATCTGTCCAAATGCAAAAGCCTGTCCAAACTTCCTGATTGTTTCGGGCAGCTTGGATGCTTGGAAAGCTTAGAATTGTCAGGGTGTGCTAACATACATGAATTGTGTAGCGACTTCGGAAGCCTTCGAGCTCTAAAACACTTGGATCTGTCCAAATGCAAAAGGCTGTCCAAACTTCCTGATAGTTTTGGCCAGCTTAGATGCTTGGAAAGGTTAGAATTATTAGAATGTGATAACATACAGGAATTGAGCAGCGAGTTTGGATGCCTTGGAGCTCTAAAATACTTAGATTTGTCCAAATGCAAAAGCCTGTCTAAACTTCCTGATTGTTTTGGTCAGCTTGGATGCTTGGAAAGCTTAGAATTATCAGGGTATGGTAAGATACAAGAATTGTGCAGCGACTTTGGATGCCTTGGAGCTCTAAAATACTCGGATCTGTCTACATGCAAATCCCTGTCTAAACTTCCTGATTGTTTCAGTCAGCTTGGATGCTTGGAAACGCTGGATTTATTAATGTGCTCTAACCTGGAGGAGCTTTCTAGCGATTTTTACTGCCTGACATCCCAAATAAAATTAGACCTCTCGAATTGTGAGAACCTAGGTGAAAAATGGATGGACAATTTGGGGTCTATTCAGAGCTTGTGGCGGTTAAATATTTCACGAAGTGAAAAGATGATCAGGCGGTGGATGGAAATGCAAAGGGAAAAAGAAGATTGGAATTTCGTTGTGCTAACAGGCTCCTCTTGGGAGGTAGGATTGGTGATTTATCTCCAATTGATAATTATATCTTTATATTTGAATGCATTTCATTTGCAAAGAATGGAACATTTGAATCATTCCATTACTTATCTTGCTCTGCGGGAAACAGAGGAGGGACGGAAAGCTTTGTTGTTGAAGGCAGCGACATCAAAGATATTTGACGAAGAAGGTCTACTGATTGACATTCATGGACGCCCCTTCTATTCATCCTCTCTTCCACCGGCCTCCTCTCTCATCTTCATTATTGAAGATTATGGGTATAGTCGCTGTCAAATAGAGGGTAACTTATTTGAAAAGGGTATGCAACAACTAGAATTGAACTCAAGGGCCTGGTCAATCATATATGCCGGTAGACATTTCAGTGCATTACCATCTAATGTGACCGATAGAGTTGTGGCTTATACACCCTCAAGCGATAAGACTTCCTTATTCTTTGGTAAGGTGTCTGCTACACTCCCCCAAATCCATGGAAGATATACCTCTATTTTCAGGAGCAGAGTTGGTTTTGAAGTAAAAGGAATAGAATGTCCCTCCACATGGGAAGATGTCTCGTATATATTAAATGAATCAGCTTTTCTCTTAAGAGCTCCGAGTGAGAGCAATGTTGAAATCCTGAGAGCAATACTGCAAACAGATTTCCTCCTCAAGAAAAGTCAGCAGGTATTTATATATATTTTGGTTTCTTAGTTTCGAACTTCTATTACTAACCAAAAGGCTTATGTAAGTCAGTAACGCTACATATAGTTTATAACAAAAATTGTAGGTGAAGCTCATAGATTTACAAGGGAAAGTGATATTACTTCTCCGTACAAGCCTACTTATGTCCAAGATGCGCTATTCAGCGTTCATTGATATATATCTGAAGATGCAAAGCAGCCATCACAAATTCGTAGAAGTAGTTTGGATTCCAGATTGTCATGAGACACAATGGCATGAGTTCAAGAGAGTTGCTGCAGATGCTCCATGTCCAGTGGCCCCTAATCCATGGTTGATTCAACGGTCAGTACAGCATTTCTTTTCTTTAATAGAAGTCCCAGACAATTTATCATCATGGTCTCCGGCAGTAGTGGTGGTGGTGGATGGCAAAGGAAGAATCTTGAACAAGAATGCATGGGAGATGATAGAAAGGTGGGGAGAGGAGGCATTTCCATTTTCCCAGAGTCGTGAATTAGAGCTCAGAAAATCAGAATGGGAGAGGATGTGTAACTAAAGCCAATTTCTTTTTCAAACTCTGCCCTTAACTCGAACAATTAAGTAGTTTGAAATTTTATTTAATCATTCCATTGATGACGTATAATGTATGATATGTCTAATGTGTGCTTTTTCTGGTTCTACTTATAACAGGTGAAAGAGGGGTCAGCATGTGGAGAAATGATGTTGCTATTTGTGGGTAGGTCACTTGACATGTTGAAGTTCTGTGCTGAGGTGGAGTGTGCTCTCTCCAAGTTGAAAAGTCATTTTCAACTCTTTTATATTAGGCGTATATACTCTAATAATAATAACACCAGCAGAAAGATTATAAAGGAGATAAGCACCATTCCCAGCATCTCAGTGATCGAAGCAGACAGATTTTGGGAGCGCATGAAATATTTGTACAACAATTTAACAAGAATGGGAAGTAAGGGAAAGATCGTAGAAATGAGAAGTATGGTGTTTGGTATTATTAGTGCAGAAGTTGGGAGTGTGAGAGATGAGCAGATAGGAGTAATAGTGGTGGATGAGAATGGGGAGATGGTGAGTGGGAGAGGAAAGGAGGTCGTAGAGGCACTCTTGCAGTGTGTTGAGAATGACTCAAAGTTGCCGACTGAAGTTAAAATGGGAGGAATTAGACAAGTTTTGGAGGAGCAAAGGAAGGAGGGGATAATCCATTCTAAACATCATCCCCAACATCTTATGTTTCAATTATCTGCATCTTATGCAAATCCACGCTGCACTCTGTGCTCCAAAAAGAGTAACCATTATTATTATCAATTCAACGTATGTGAAAATCATGTAATGTGTAATGAATGTATTTTAGACTATCAAAAGTTTAGGAGATGCGCTAAGGTTTTGTAGCAAGCTTATTGGGGATGATCCTCATTTTCAATATATCATAAGGCTGAGTATGTTATTACAGTTGAAATATTATTGAGTGAGGTCTTATAGTGGGGATAAAAGTTGATTTGACTAGGTTCCACAGGGGAGCAACTCCTTTTAATCAATTGTAACACAAATTTTACTCAAAAAGTAAACAAATATTGGCCAATCAATGTGCAAATAATATTTGTTTTATAAATGGTTTATATTTGTCCCAAGAAGAAATACATCATCATAGTCTTACAAGTAAGAGAATACTCATTAATCTTTTGACACAACCCACATGCAATCCAAGGTGCTCAGATATGCATAGTAGCATTAAAATTAGCACCCACCAATACAAAATATATAAACTAAGAGTCCCAAGCACATGCATCGATTGCCCATTTCATACATAATTTTTCAAAAAAGAAACTACTACATCAACATGAATCAAACCTATTTGTCCCATCACCAAATCATATCGAATCCATCTTATATCCCGGTTTTCCAATAACAAAATACTCTTGTAACATAAAACATGGCCATGTGTCCCATCTATCAAACTGAGCTACCCACCTACTAGTCACTTCCACCAGCATGCCCACCTACATCCAACACAAAAAAGAATTAAGGCAACCAAAGATCCCATTAAAATATGAGGACAAAAATGAAACAATCGACATCATTAAATCATTCAACCAAACCAATCCACTATGCAATTTATGGAAAAATCATATAAACTCTACAATTTATGAAAAAAAAACATATTTAAAAGTCCAAACAAGAGGACATAAATTTAATATTGACAATATAACTAAAGTCAAAATTACAAGTAATTAATATCCTAACATGCTACAATAATAATAGTTTTCATAATTGTTAATTCTATCATAATGCTAATGTTTCCCAATGCAACACATTTGTTGGTACCTAGAGTTGTAAGTCCCTAAATCCCTAAAGGTAAGCTCCTCTTGGGTACCAAGGGTGTCAAATTTAGGGAGGAAGAATTCACATTTATGTTTAGATAGGATAACATTGGACCAATTTACTAAAATGGGTAAGACCACCTTTGACTTTAGGCTCTGCTAGGCCAAGGTAGGATTCCCTAAGGTATTATTTTAGATATAACTATATGAAGTGCACATTTGTAACCTTGACATAAACCATACCTAGTGCATAGTATTCTCCTATTAGGTTGTCACCTTGTATTTATATGCTAGTTTGGAACATGCAAGGTTTTGCATCTTTGTACAATGTAGATGGACTACCACATGAAGTGTCTTAAGAATATTTTATTGATAACCCCTAATGTCATTATGCACATTTAGATGCAACATTGTATAAAACTAATTACAACATGGTGCAATATGAATGAAGTTAAATCTAATTGTCTAAGATGTCTTAGCACACGACGGGAGGTTGATCATGAAGTAGATGGGTGCTTTTATATCTAGTTGGGTGATATAGTCTCATATTGTAAACACAAAAGGATGTAATGACTAGAATCCACTTGGTAACACCTTAATGAAGATGTTACTAAAGACTACACCTTCAAACCCTCCACATAGGATAGTCTTTATGCATACAAATGAGAAGATGAAAGAAATTATAGAATATTAAAATAATATAACTTAGTAATCCATGAATAAGCCCATACATTTCTTATATTACTCTAAAAAGATACCTTAAAAAATATTTGCAAGAATTTTATAGTTGTCTAGTTGGATAACTAATAAGAAATAGTTCACCTAGAAATATATATAATATATATAGAGACATTCAAAAAATATCAACTCTATGCATTTAATACATTCTCTTTGAAACACATTTAGGATAAAACCCAAATCATTACAATAAAAAATACTTTGACCTTATGTTAGAAATGAAAACTTCAATGGTATGTAATGAATTTTCTTTGGAACTTTCTGTACAACATATTTTTGAATCCCTCTACAAATGAAAAATTAAAGAGAGGGAATTGCATTTTTTTAAAGATTCCCATTGTAATTGAGAGTCATAAAATCAAGGAGGTTGAGAGGCAATTCTTGATATATTAGCTAAATTTAAGAAATACTTGGTTGGTAGTTGTTTATGGTCAAGACTGATCACAATAGTTTTAAGTATTTTCGGATTTAGAAGGATCTAAACAAATGATAGAAAAATCAGTAAATAAACTTCAAGCATATGGTTTTGATATTAAATATTTTAAAGGAAAGAAGAATGTCAAATTATAAATGCATTATTCAAGAAACCAACTTTGAGTTAAATGTCTCACATATCTATTGATTGGAGGGAAAAAAATATAGTAGAATATGCTAAGAATGTATTTGTTTCGATATGTTGGAAGAAAATTTGTTGGATGGTAAGTACACTATATCCAATGAACTCATTTTCTATAAGGGAAGAATCTACTTTATACTAAAATCAATAATAAAAAAAAGTTTTTGAGAGAAATTCATGATACTCAATTAACAAGTCACTCTGGGTATTTCAAAACCTATAAATAGATCATGGAAATGACTTAAGGATGATGTCCATAGTCACATCAAATAATATTTTTTTTGTTAGAGAAATAAATATGAGTTCAAACATTCCTGGAAGGTCTTTTGTAACCCTTACCTTCTCTAGAAAAAAATGGGAAAATGTTTCAATGGATTTCATCATTGTAACTCATAAAGTCCAAGGTAAAGACTGCATATATGTTGTTGTTGATAGAATCATGAAGTATGCATATTTCATTATTATTTCTACACAATTTAAGGCACCACAAGTTGTTCATATATTCTTTAATGAAGTGCTTTAAGATTCCATAGATTACCCAAAAGCATTGTAAGTGACAAAGGTAGTTGGTTCTTGAGATTTTTTGGTAAGATATTTTTTAGTTGGTTAGAACTAAGCTCACATCAAGTAATAGCTATCTTCCACAAATAGATGTCAAAATTAAGATTGTAAAAATATGGGTCAAATATTAATTGAGGAACTATGTCGTTGATCTCAACAAAAGACATGGGTTAAATGGATCCATATGGGGAGCACCACTATAACACCACCTATCACATGCCAATCAAGGTGATGCCATTCATTGCTTTGTACTAGTATAAATCCCATAACTTTGTTGACCTTGTTTTGTCTAATTTAGTAGATTCCCATGAGCAAGTGACTTGATTAATAGAGGCAAGGAATTCTAAAGTTACTCAAGGTTGATATTCAATGGGCTTATAATTAATATAGATTGTATGTATATTTCCATAGAATGAGAGGAAATTTGAGGTAGGAGACATGGTGTTTGTGAGGTTACATAATTTTGAGAAGGATTGGTGAAGTTGTTAAAGGGAAATATTCATAATGTGTTCCATGTGTCTTATTTGAGAAAGGCACTTGACAAACATTTTGTACCAATAGAAGAGTTATCTCCATTAGATGAAGATGGAAAGATTATTTTTGTCCTTGAAGTAATCATGCATGTAAGGGAAAGAGAAATGAGGAACCATAGCACTAAGGAGTATTTGACTTGATGGAAGGAATCTCCTTATAGAAAATGCAACATGGGAGGTCCCTCAAATATTAGAACATTTGAATCTACAATTACTTGAGGACAAGTAATTTTGAGTAGGGTAGGCTTGTAATGTCCCATTTTTTTGTTAGTTAAAGTTAGTAAATATTTGGTTTGAATTCCTTTCTCTAGTTTTCTTCTATGTTTGTGCTATTCATTAGATTTTTTCTTTCTAGTATGCACTTCCACCCAAATTAACATTTTCTTTATTTTCCATCAAGTTTTTAGACTTTCTCATCCCATCATGTCTTCCCACCATGCTATGTTATTTTCCTTGTGTGTCATAATTCCAAACTGGTCTATCTAATCATGCTTATTTCTCAACCTCTAACACCTTAATTTATGACATATGTCTTGTGGTATCCTTGCTTTTTGTCCTTGACTCATGTCATAATACCACATGGGTGATCTATTTGGGCACCATAAGTCATTCCATATAGGTTTTCCCACCCACGAATACCATTTAAAGTTTAAAATGTGGATTCACATGCACAGGTGGCATTAGAGGATAAAATATCATTATTCTCATTTAATGAATCTATTATAATTTGAGTCCAATAAGATCTGTTATAAACCATCTCTTGGAGAATATAAAATGGAACACATAATGCATTTAGTGAGGACCATTTGTTAATTTCTATGAAAAAACACTATTAGAAACTATTTTGAGCCTTGTGTTCAAGTGTGTGGATCTAAGGATGAATACATTTAGATCTATAAGAGGCTAGTGGAGAAAATCCCTCTAATTATAAGGGTTAGAGGATACCACCCCATTGGCTAGAGGACAATCTCGTTCGAATATTGCGTTAGAGATCCATTATTTGAGGATTCAATTTGTATTGTATTAGTGTGGATTATTATTTGTAGTGGTTATACCCATGGTAGTTATTGTTGTTACTTCCAATATAATTATATTTCATTTACATATATTTTGGGATTCTATTATAACAAGGAAAGGATTAGGGGTTAAAATTATTATTTGCTAAGATATTATTTAGAATACAATGATAATATAATGTAATGTAAATAGTGATTCTATTTGAGTTTGATAAGATTTGATTTCAATATTAAATATAATATTATATTTATCTCAAATACATAACATTGAAAAGGGTAAAAAATATTTTAAAGTCAAATTTGCATATTTATTTTGGGTTGGGACATTACATTTTTCATGACCAACTTGGATCTCTTACACTATTTTCTCAAGGTTGAGATCACTCATAACTCTTCTAGGATTTCTCTTGCTTAGGTTAAGTATGCTCTTGATATTCTAGGTCACTTTTCACATGGTTGATTACAGGCTTACAATGACCTTTCTGTGTATGATGCCACTTTGTATCATCAATTTGTTGGTAGCCTCATCTACAGTTTAACTCATACTTTGACTAAGAGTAAGTACATCCATCTTTGACCTCTTTTGAGGGTGTGGGATATTTATTTATGGGGGTCACATACCCTTATTTCCTTTTCCTCTCATGGAGGTAGCTTTTCCCAATCATGTTTTCTCCATTTCTTATATTTTGAGGGGATCTCTATACATGGGCACCTCATTAGACCTTTTTTTGAGCTCCATCTTTCATTTTTTTTCTCTTTTCTTTCTCTTAAATTAATTTAAGGTGCATGTTAATGTGAACAAGTTATATAATCTAACTAGATCAATTCCTAGCTATTGTTCGCTTAGGACCTTTTTGCACTAATTTAAATTTACTTAGGATTTTTTTACACATTATCACACATTGGTTGTGGTTTTATTATTTGGTGTTATATCATATGCATACTCACCCTTTAGTTTGAATTTGTAATGAACTCATTTTAATTAATTTAAATTTTTATTGAATAAAATATATAGTTTATTGTTTCAATTCTATATTTACAAGTGTTCAAGTACTTTCCTTTAGTCATTTGCATTTTGGACAATTTAAAAGACAAATCTTACAAGTATGTAGTAAATTAATATATTAAATGTGTTGCTTGTATGTTATATAGAAACTTCCTATAGTGTTTCGTATATGAGAATGAGTGACTTGATACGACCACTTTACAAATGATATGTATTTCTTAAATATGCAAGATGATTGAATGTATCCCAATCATCTATGTCTCCAAAGTGTGGTGAATCCTTATTGGTCCATATGTCAGCTATGTGTATAGTGACACAATGTGTGTGAAGAGTACCAAATTAAGCCTTGACAATCACAATTAGATCCTTAACTATTAAAAAATTAGAACAAGGCATCCAAGCAAGGAGAAAAGGGAATCAAAGATAACGAGAATGTGTCAAAGCTAAAGAGTTTATTGTTTGAGACATGTTTTAATAAGATGGAGGACATACCAACAATGGAGGAGGAAACAAGCTACCTTTCTCTAGGTTATATATAACACTAAAAATTTTAGCTCTTACAACACTAAATTTGGTGACATATTTGTGAAGGAGGATCCAAATGTGGGAAATTCCTAATGCATTGTGTTGGATTTTGTTTAAAATACATGGGGAAATCAAGGAGGAGTTCTTGGAATGTGTAGGGGGAACCATAATTAAAAGCTTGGATGCCAATAATTTGACCAAATTTGAGTTGTAAAATCCTTTCTCCACATGACCATTGGTTAATCCTTAGGAGTCAATTATATATGTCAAATGTAAAGTTACATGAGGTAAAATGTTTAGTGTGTTAGTTTTGTAGAGGATTAGGAAAATAAGATGATGGAAAAATGATTTAGAGTAGTGATTATTCTTTTAAACACTCTCTCATTTAGTTATGAAATATTTGAATACAAATTTTATGTGTCAATAACTCATTCAAAAGCCTAAGGATCACCATGTTTAGAGAAAACTAAGTTACAATCTAGTTGTAAAAAAAACACTATATAAAAAAAATTTAAAAACCATGAGACATACAAAAAGCTATTTAAACATATGGTATAGTTTTTTTTTGGTCAGTAATAGGATTTATATTATATTACTTAAATAAAAATATTACAATTCAAAAGTTCTAGTATCACCCACCAAAAAATTATTGCACCCTACCACAAAGCATCTAAACATGCTAAAAGACTTTTAGTTCCAAATAACTACAACTGATCTCGTGATCATCCTTACACACTCTCTCCATTTCACACTAGCAAGAAACACCAGATTAACAAACAAAAAACAAAACAAACCATAACATTGTCTAACCCCGGATTGACTTAGAACATTTTCAAAACAAAACAAAAAAACACCTACATTAGGCCCTCCTAACCCTTCTGTCATTCCTCGTTCCACATTTCTTGCCTTTTTCCTTTCGATGCCCTGCCTCCCACACCTCCACTTTCAGCTTCTACTCCTCACCCTTGGCTTGTGCAATACATTTTTCCACTTTCTTGAAGTGCCTATAAAAACTTTAAGAGCTTTCCATCCACGATGCTCCTCCTCCTTGCATTATTTCTTGTGTGCATCTTCAGGTCCATAGATAAATGGCTCCAAACCCTCATCTCCAACCCTTTCCTCCTCTGCAATTCCTTCCCTAAAATCAACACCCACATCCCACACTACTCGCTCCAAGAATGAGTCCAACCCATCTAAAAAATACTCATGGACAATCAACCCCATCACCTCCCTGACAGTTTCAACTTGCTCGCCTAGATCAAGACCCCACACCACAATTAAAGAATATATATCCATGTTTGTGTGGTATCTGTGAATCAAACTACCAAAGGTTTCACCTTTATCAATCTAACACTTTGGAAAAGTCGTTTGTCTGCTACCAAAAACATGCCTTCCAACCATTGGTCTATGACTTCCCCAAAGAATGGATTCAACTACCTCTTTGATCGAAGGGTGAATCTAGCCTCCATCTTCAATTCTAGGAAAGCACCAAACCTACCAACCTCTGCACAACAGCTCCATCGCCAAAAGCTCTTCTTACTGATTGCTTGTTCTTCACACAAGAAAATAATGATGAGCGACAACTCATTTAAGATCCTCCAGCCTCCACCCGCCGCCATTCTAATTAAGCTTGTACTCTCATTTACTCCACCTCCCCCAACTTCAAAACAATTATCCTTGCCCTCGAAAATAGAACAATCTTGCACACACCAATGATATCCCTCCCTCGCCACCCTACCACCTTTTAATTACATTTTTAAAATTAATCAAACATATTTAAGTTTCTCAAGTCTTCCACTTTTAACTCCCTGACCATACTAAATTTTACTACCCACTTTGAAAGAACATCTGCTTCTAGATTTCTATTTTTCCTTATGTGGCTTATCTCATACTCTTCAAATGAAGTCAACTCCTCTCTAATTCTTTCAATGGTATTTTGGAGGTGCCATGCTCCCACACCTCCATTCATTATCACTTGTATTATGATCTAAGATTTGCCTTCTATATGAAGTTTTGGGGCACCTAATTTCTTACTCAATTTCACCACCAGTAAAGCAGCTATAGCCTCTACTAAATTATTAGTTCCTTCCCATAAATTTTTTCTCCTAGGGCAATCACATTGCATAACCAATCTTTGATTAAAAAACTAGCTCCTGACCGTCCAGGGTTAACCTTCGAGGCACCGTCAAAATTCACTTTCCACCACCCCTCCCTCAACTTCTCCCAAGCAACCACCTTGTCCTTTTTTTCCATTGGTTTATCCCAACCAAACCCCTTAACAGGTCAAATTTTAATCCCTAGCCAAAAATATTGGATCCTCAAATCCTCCCTAGTGAATGGAACCCTCAGATTAAAGAATTGAAAAAATATTGCACCAGTCACTTCCTCTATCATATGATTGATTCTCCATTTTAACCTTTCTAAAGATTCCTCTAACCCCCTGAAGATTCTTCTATTCCTTTCCTTCCATAGCTCCCAAACTATAATCGAAGGGAAAACCTTCCAAATACAAGATAAAGTAGATCTTTTCTTTTCAACCAACCATCCCTCAAAAACACCCTTCAATGAAAGAAACATAGGACCTTGCCATCCCAACACCATCCTCACCATTTCCCAACATGAAGAAGCCATTTTATAGTGCAACAACAAATGGTCACTAGATTCCTCATCTTTCTCGCACATAACACATCTAGTTGGTCCACGAAGTCCCAAATGCTTCCTTCTTTCACTTGTCAAAATCCTCCTTTGAATGGCTAGCCATGCAAAGGCTCCTACCTTTGGAAGGCACTCCTTTCCCCAACATAAGATCGTCAGCCAACTCACTTCCCCTCCTGCCTATCCAAAAATTGATAACCTAAATTCACTGAATATTTACGATTAACAACCCCACACCATACCACTTTATCTTCTTTTCGAGTTCTCACAACCTTCTTGCTATTAAAAATTTCCTGCAGTAGAAACCGATGTTGGTCTGGTAGGTTTACATTTTCTAAATATTTCAACCCCCACTCTCCACCCAAAGGATCACCTCGAAATTCCATGTAGTCATTAACTTTCTCGCCCCAAAACTGGATACACCAGGATTTTAAATACTAAATGTCATTTCTATCCTTCAAAGCCAAAAACCCTTACCAAGAGTCATCCCAAAAATTAGCTTTCATACCATTACCAACCTTCTAGCTAATATGATCAAGAATCACCTTTCTACAAGAAAAAATAAAATTCCAAATTGTAGAACCAGTGGGGGGGTTAGCCTAGATAAAAATTCTACTATCCTCCATTGAATCTAGATACTTTGCTTTCAAAAATCAAACCCACAATTGTGAAGGTTGAGAGTAAATATTCCAGACTAATTTTTCTCCTAACGCTTCATTCATTAAATACCAATCACGAAGCCCAACACCCCCATTCTTCTTTGATTTAAAAATTTTCTCCCATGCATGGAGAGAAATCTTGTCATGCTCTTGAGCACCATTCCAAAAAAAAATTCTCATTCTTTGCTCAATTACTTTAATAATTTTCTTTGGGATTTTTAAACACATCATGGAAAAAATTGGGATGGTAGAAATCATAGATTTCAACATTAAAATTCTACCTGCAGATGTGAGCCATCTAATCTTCCAACCGTCCATCCTCTTTAAACAACATTACACCAGCTCTTTCCAAATGGATGCCTTACTTGCACCTCCAAACAAAGGAATGCCTAAATATTTTCTAGGTAGCTTACCCAATTTCATCCCCAAGATAGCACAAATTTCTCTTTGTTTTTGTAAGCCGGTATTAAAGAAGAAAATTTTAGATTTGTGCAAATTTATGCACTACCCCGAAGCTCTACCATATTTATCCAAAACACATTTTATAATTCTGGCCTGTCTAAATGACACTTCACCCATTAAAAAAGTATCATTAGCAAACTGAAGATGAGACAAGGGTTCTATACCTTCCGCTACCACAATAACTTTCCATGAACCATCAAGCTTTCTCTTCAAAACCATTCTACCTAAAGCCTCAACCATTATTATAAACAAGAAGGGTGAAATTGGATCACCTTTCCTTAAGCCTTTTTCATATTCAAAAAACCTTGAGGGGAACCATTCAATAGCATCGAAAAATGTGAAGAATTTATACAACCCTCAACCCAAATAACCCATGATTCACAAAAACTAAATTTTCTTAGGACTTTTAGAAGAAAGCTTCAATTGAATTCATCATAAGCTTTCTTAATGTCAAGCTTAATTAACATTCTTTATGTATGTGTGAAATGAACCAAATGAATAACCTCATGAGCAACAATGATACCTTCATAAATGAATCTGTTGGGTGAGAAACCACTGTGCTCCATAGAAATAACCGAGTCCAAGACAAGTTTCAATCTATTTGCCATAACCTTCAACATGATTTTATATACAGTGTTGCATAACGCAATAGGCCTGAAATCACTAAAATTTACCACTTTTTCTGTTTGAGTTACTAAAGCAATAAAAGTATTATTGAAGTCTTTTAACACAAAACCACCCTTTCTAGACTCTTCAACCACTTCCAAAAACTCCCCAGCCAATACCTCCCACATCCTTTGAAAGAATAAAGTTGGGAAACCATCTGAACCAGACGCTTTATCACCACCAAGGATGAACAGAGCTTCTTTCACTTCTTCTAACGACACAACCTATGATAGAATCTGATTTTGAGCAACTATGACACAATTAGGAATAACATCTAACACTTCATCCTCCAAAGTCGGCTCTACCTAGCTATTTTTGAAGGCTTTAGAGAAAAATCTTACACATTCTCTATTTATTTCTTCCTTATCTGAGAGCTCATGACCATGACTATCTTGAATAGAGAAAATATTACTAGATGGTCTCCTTACCTTCATCGAATTATGAAAAAAAATTATATTATGGTCACCTTCCTTAAGTCACGTTTCTTTGGATTTCTATCACTAGAAGATTTCCTCCCTTTCTAAAACCTTTGCATACTCCTTATTTAGTGTTTTTTCAAATTGAAAGGCATCTTCACTCATCCCATCTTCAATAAAATTTGAATGAAAAACCTCCAAATCTTTCTCCAACCTAAACTTTTCTATAAAAATGTTTTTAAAGACATCTGTATTCCATTTTTTCAGTTGTTCTTTAACATATTGTAGCTTTTTAAAAACAAGAAAGGCTTATTTCCACTCCTAAGGGGTGCATTATTCCACCAACCTACAACTAACTCCTGGAAGCCCACTTCTCTCAGCCACATTTTTTCAAATTTAAAGGGGCATCACTCAGGAACAATATCTTCATGGATTCTCACACTTATCGGATAATGATCTGACCCAGTGATAGGAAGAATATCAACCTGAAAAGACCACTGCAATTTTTCCCAATTGCTCGCAATAAAAAACCCGTCCAAATTTTTTGCAATGTTTAATAAGTCGACCCTTCTATTTGTCCAGATGAAATCTCCACTCTTAAACTACACTTCAATTAGACCATTATTATTCACAAATTCACTAAAGTCTCTTTGCTTCTGAGATTCCTAGCCTTAGCCTCCTTTTTTATTTGATGGATGAAGGATTGCATTAAAATAACCTCCCACTAGAAAGAGGTGATCTCCATTTAAAGAAAACACCTCTGAAATGGCATTCCAAACATTTTTCAACTCCAAAACTCTATTTGGACCATAGACATTCAACAGGAAGAAATTTGCAGCCAACTGCTTTGAGGAAACTTCCACCCACTGCCAAGATCTCTCTGCTCTAACCAACTGAACCTCAATAGTTGCCTCTCTGTAAAGGATACCTATGCCACTCAAAGCTCCCTCAGCTTCCATAATACATTTCCATGTCCCAAAATGCTTACAAAAGGTGAGAAATTCCAATCCACTAAGCTTCATCTCTTGTGAAATTACTAAATCCGATCTCATTTGATCAAAAAATATTTTGATCAAACGAAGCTTGTCAGGGGCATTGCAGCCCTTGACATTCCACTAGAGGACCTTCATTGCTCCAAAGAAAAGGAATAGCCTTTTCTTGATCTCAACTTTTTTTGGCCTGCTACACTTCCAACATTCTCCAGCCTTACTCTAACAGATTTCCTACCCCGTTTCTTCTTCTCCCTTATCTTGATTTTAGTTTTCTTTGCCAAGGTTTATAACAGAGTCCTTTTCTCTAGAATCCACACCTCAAAGTGAAAACTCAACTCATCCCCATCTATAGCTTCATCCTATGTTGGCAGATCAGAATCAGAGTCTTCTAAAAGACTCCCATCCTCACAAGCTTCTTCCAAAGATATTTCCATATTTCTTATCAAAGATATTTGAATATCTTTGAAGACTGGCTCCTCATCCTCCACGTTTACCACAAGCAACTTATTATCTGCTAATTGGGATAAACCAAAGGGAAGAACATCTTCTACTTTATCTTTCGTTAGCTTATCTCCCCTTCTCAACTTTGAACAAACCCTCTAACTATTCCCTGAGTGACCTGGACTATTTGGAGACACTCTTTCAATTGAAGCCCCAAAACACCCACTGACACCCTCAAGAGGTTTGTATTCTTCTAAACTATGCATGATTCCAAGACTTTTCTCCTTCTCAAGAACCTCTCTCTCCAAAAAATAAGTTTCAACTAACATCCCATGATAATCAGTCACCATATTCATCCTGAGAGCTTCACTGTTGAACCTTAAAAAAAAATTTCCTTCCTTTGGAGCTCCCTATTCTAACCAGTCTGAGCCAACCTCAACTCCTAAGTTGTTGTTTGTGACCTCTGTGAAGTTCCGTAAGTTCACAGCCCCCTTAGGGGACTCCATATTTTGAAGGCCAGACCAAACACCCAATTTTGCATCAATTGTAGGAACCCTCACATTCCCACTCTCATTCAAAATCCTCTCTTGCATCATTGCATGTAAGAAGTCTTTATCCTTTTCTATAAAGGAGGGTTCTTTGGCTATGAGCATTTTAAAAGTAGCATTCCACTCTAACCCTTTCCCTTTATCTTGAAGCCTACTTTCTTTTGTAGGGTGGCCAATTTCTTTGCTCACAGAATAGATTTCAATATTCTCCTAAACCTCAACTGGTTGTTTCCAAATTCCTTCCCCTAAGTTTAACTCCACCATAGTAGGTAAGGGGTGGTAGGCTTGCCATAGAATGCAAATACGGGCATACATACTAAAGTCTTTACTAGCTATAGCTTCATCAACTTTTACAAAGGTCCCAAGCTTATCCCCTATCTACTTCAAGGTTTCTGAATTCCAATATTCATGGGGAAGATTATATAACCAGATCCAAATGGGAACCTTCGTAAAAAAATCCTTCTTCGGGTTAAAATTAGGCATCCAATCTTTTATGTAAAAACCCTTACCCCCCATTAGAAACAAACCACTATTCAAAATCCATTCCTTATCTAAGGGTGTTGGACAAATGACCATATAAAAACTCGTATGTAGGGTTTTTAATACCGTGGACCTACCTCAATGTTGATCGCACCAATCCCTTACCCTTTTGAAAACCAACCAAGGACCACTCCACTTCATAAAAAAAGCCTTATGCTTAAGCTCATTAACTGACTCATTCCATTCTTGACTATTAATTAAAAGAGAAACAACAGTTGTATGTTCAACAAAAGGGTTTACCTCTTCCTCCCTCGAATGCTCGCCATTCTATTTTGGCCTCCAAAACTTTCTTGCCACCCTCTGAAAGTTGACTGGTTCCATTAGCCTCATGTTAGTGTAGCCCCATCTATTCCTTGGAGCCACAACCCCTTGACCTTGATTCCCATTTCCCCCATTATTCTCTGCTCTTTTGTTGATTGTTGAAGCCTTCCATGCTTGTTGGAGGGGACACCATGGGGGAAGCTTCGCCCGACCACCATTATAACGACTACGACCTTGATGATTCTGCTGAAAACCATTTCTCTGGGCCCCCTACGGCCTGCCACCACCACCATCGCTCCTGCACTCCACCATCCCAACGGTGTCAATTCTCCTAAACATATGGTATAGTTAAGATGAAATGACAACTTTAATTCATAGCATAATAAATGCTGTCAAGAATTTATAATTTCTATATTAAATAATAAAATTTATTGTTATTTACTTTTCATCTTTCACTTTTGCTGATTAAAAAAGTGCAATAATCATTAAATGTACATTTAAATAAGGGAAGAGAGAGAGGGAGAAGTAAGGAGATATCAACTATTTCATGTTTCATTCTAAAAATCTAAAGATGACATGTGCCCATGGAAAGTTATACAACAAGAGGCATTGACTTAAAGGCCTAATAATTCACTTTTAACACCTCTTCAACAACTTTATTTGGTGCTAGAATTAAGGAGAAAAGTTCCTCGCCTCATGTGGACTTCTTTGCTAACATGTCTAAGGATGAGTATTAGGTTTTAGTGTCAGATTGCATCATTGAGAAAGGTATCCTCTCCATGGAGCAAGCGCTGGTTGGCAAGTTTTTGGGACCGCATCCTAATATTGAAATGGTCAGGATGTTGGCAAAAAATCAGTGATTTTTAAAAGGTCGGGTTGAGATAGCAACTCTTGCAAAGGGTTTCTTCTTCTTTTCTTTCTCTTGTGGTGAGGATTTATTGAAGGTTTTTCTAGTGGGTTCATGGCTTATAGGGAAATCAACTTTGGTGTGAAAGAAATGGGTGGCTAGCTTCTCCCCAAGCTCTTGTTCTTTTGACTCTGCCCCAGTGTGGGTTCGTTTCCTCAGACTCCCTCTTGAATTTTGGGATGAGTAGGCCTTTAAGGGTATAGTGTCTAATTTTGGGTGTTTTCTTTCGATTGATAGTCTAACTACTTCAAGGCACAAGTTGGTTTATGCCTGACTTTGTGTGATTCTGGACTAGGCTACATATCTTCTGTTGATGATAAAGATTAACTCTAAGCTAGGGGTGTGGGAGCAAGAGGTTGAGTTTGAATCTATCCCTTTTTCTTGCTCCCACTGCAAAAAGGTGGTGCATTGGGAAAAAAGTGTTCATTGAAGCCTATGGTTCCTCTTAAAAGGAACTTGGTCCCTCAAGTAAGGAATCAAAAGTTTGGAAGGAGGTTGGAAAACCTATTGATGTTCGTCTTGAAAAGGCCTCTCTAGAGCCTATTGAGGGAAAGCCTATTAAGGGAGTGGTGTCTGAGGTTCCTTCTCCTACTATTGAGGATACTCCTTTGGAGGAAGTCAAGGTGAAAGACGTGTGCTACTGATAGGATGTTGGATCTGGTGGAGGTAGGTGGTGCTGACTCGTTGGCTTTGGTGGTAGCTAAGTCAGAGAAGGTGGCTCCTTTGAAGATGGTATCTAAGGAGCTGATGGTTTCTTCAAAGGTGGAAGTGTCAATTTCCCCTTTTGTGGTGCCTGTGGAGAAGAGTGAGGATTTACCCTTTATTGATCCTCAAGTGGATTTGGTTACTAAGAAGTTGGTGTTCACCTCTTCTGTCATGGATTGTTCTAACTATGCTTCTCAGGAGGAGGATCCATGGATTACTATTCTTTTGTCCTCTAAGTCTCAGAATAAGAAGAAGCCATATCCTACTGGGTTGGGGATGGCTACTTGAAATCGCTTGAAGCTGGATTATGGTTCAGAACCTAGGGGTAGAGGTAGGCCTTCTTTGGAGAAAGTAAGGGAGAGGGTAAGCAAGTGTGATATTACTGATGGTTAGTAGATTACTCTGCTCGAGATGGGCCTGAGTGGTCCCTCGTAGAATATTTTATGAGGATCCTCTTATGGAATATTATAGGATTAAATATTCCTCATAAACAGGATCTTCTTGCAAATATTGTAAGAGATCATCGACCTAATATTATTTTGATTTAGGAAACTAATATGAGTGTTGAGAAGGTGGTCAGGATTAAGAACAGGTTCTTTAAGGATTGTGGTTGTTAAGCTGTTGACTTTGATGGTGCTTCTAGTGGGGTGGAAACATTTTGGAATCCTAAGGTGGTGGCTGGGACCAAGTTGTTTGCTTTTGAAAATCATGTTGCTACTTTATTTTTGTGTTTTAGGGAAAAAATTTCCTGGGTTTTGTCAAATATTTATGCTCCTAATGTGAAAAGCTATTTTAAGCACTTTTGGGATAGGTTGAATATTTTTAAGGCTCAATTTTCTTTTCAAAATTGGCAAGTGATAGGGGATTTTAATACCTCGTTGAATGATGCTAATAAAAGTGGAGGATCTTAGGTTGCTAATGATAGTCAGCTTGACTTAATGAATTTTATTAATGATAATCTTTTGTTGGATTTGGATTTGGGGGATGCTTCCTACACTTGGTCTAATAGGCATTCTAAGGAGGATCTGATATAGGTTAAATTGGATCGAGCTCTCATCCCTCTAGACTGGCTGCACTTTTATACTTACTCCTAGTCTTCTCTTACTAAGTTTGGTTCAAATTAATTCCCTATTTCCTTGAATGTTGAACCTTTTGGGCGTAAAAAGGCTTTCCCTTTCAAAATTGAGAAGATGTGGATTAGTCATCTTGATTTGCATCTTAAGATTGCTCAGTGGTGGAATATTAATGCTAATGGGTCGGCTATGTATAGAGTTGATAAGAAGTTGGCTTCCATTAAGAAAAATTTGATTTAGTGGAATAAGGCCTCTTTTGGAAACATCTTTTAGGGAAAATCGATTGTGAAGTCTAAGTTGCATATTGTGCAACAAAAAATGTAGGCGTTAGGGTCTAATGCTATGTTGCTTAAGGAGGAGAGTACTCTCTTGTCCAGTTTACATAATATTGTGGCTAGAGAGGAGGAGTTTTAGTAGCAGAGGTTGGGAACTATTTGGCTTCAAAGTGGGGATAAAAATTGGTGCAGGAACACCTTGCTCACTAGTTGCCTCTAATTGTGGAAATTGTAAAAAAATTGAACTTTCTATTGTAAAATAATAAAAAGAGGTCTAGGAGGTCATAAATGATGTATTTGAAGTCTCCAATAGGTCATTAGGGGGTTCAATAAGTCAAATTGCAAATAATGTGGTTTTATTGCACAAATTGCAAAAGTGGCAAAACTTGCAAAATTCAAAAAACAAAGGCATGTGAAAGGTCACCTCAGTATAGAAGTTGGTTAGTTAGTTGGAGATGAAAGGATGGTTACAAAAAATAATGGAAATGTCTCTATAAAGCAATGTAAATTCGAAGAAGAGATGAGATTTGTATTCTTGAAGTTTAACATCAATAAAACTACTCTGTTTTGTTAATTTATAATGTTCTTTCTATTATTTATTCATTTGTATGGACTATATTGTAGTAAAGGGACTAAAATCCTTTTTTCCTTGATATAACAGAGAGCTAGCATCTTTTTGAATCTATTTAGAGGTGATTTGATCAAGTAGATCAGTTGTTTGATAGCATTTTCTATAGTTCCATTACAAACCCTTAAAATAGGCTTTTGAGAGTCTAATAAGAAAATTAAAGCCTACTCCACCGAATTAGGCTTGTAGATTAGTGGAGTAGGGTTATATTAGGTTGTTTATGGTTGTGGTTAAGTTGTTTTGTGCAGAGGAAATGAGGATACAATGATGGAGTTGTTGCTACAGTGTTTTTGAAGGGTTTTTCAATCAAGAGTTGCTACTATAGTCATGGCTATGAAGGAATAACAATTGTAGGGGGCTGGTAAAGGTTCCTAGAGAATTAAAAAACCTAATTAAACATTTCTAAAGCATTATGAGGTTTTAGGAGGTTTGTATTGTATAATTCCTTAAAACCCTGATTGATTTGTGCATTATGTAGCATTAAACAAGGGTTTCTGATTAGAAGCATATTGAAGGGTTTACATGAACAAATGACTATTGATTCTTGAGTTTGAGGACCTATTGAAATATTTTTTGAATATAATTGGCAAGTTGATGACAATTAGAGACCATTTCCTTTGTTAAATAGGCCTAATTGGGGCCCTTTAACAATGTATAGAGTGATTTTTTGATAAAGGTTTGAAAGCAAGTGTATTTGATTTTGTGATATGTTTTTCTAGAGAAAAATGGGTCCCTAGATTAGTGAATATTTTTTGGAGATTCAAAATGGGTTGCTTGTTATACTCAATTTTGTGAAGGTGCGATGCTACTAGAAGACTGGTGCTTGAATCTATAAGGTTGCAATTTCTGATTAGACAGTGATATATGTGATTGGTTTATGTTGAACCTACTCAAATAATGTTGTTAAAAGTGTTCCAAGGCTTGGAAAGAGTTTAGAGACAGAATTTGATAGTTTTGGTGATTTGGAATGTGAGTCCAATATGCATGAATGGTGTCTTCACTGCAGAGAAGGAAGATCTGATGTTTCTATACTTATGCATTGAATTGTTTCAATGAAAAAATGATGAACTTTGTGTCTTGGAGGACTGATAACTAGTTTGTAGCTAGAAAGCATGGTTTTTTGTTAATTTTCCTTATAGAGTAAGTGGGAAAAATGAGTGAATTGGTGCATGTTGAGAGTATGGACATTTTTTAGTGATTCTTGTAGACACGTAAATTTGGACACTTAATTTATCCAAATTTATCCCCTTTCATCTAAGCATCCCCTTATCCGCATTAATCAAGTAATATGACTATTATTTAATTAATAACTCTAAAGTTCTTCTAATCCCTAAGGTATCTAGTTAAATAATTAAATATCTCCCCCCTCTCATGAAATGAATTAAATAAATATGGCATTTATTTAATTCCTCACATGTCACATCCCTTTTCTTAATCCTAATTATTCCTCCTAATCCAATCATTAGGGATGTGCACATGCCTAATCCTTGATTAGGATGTGTCACATCCTCCAACTTTTGCAAGTTGGCCTCTAATCTCTCTTAGCCATCTAACCCTCCGCTAATCCTTCATTAACTAGCCTAATCAACCTCTCAAGGAATTTTTAATTCCTTTTATCCTTCCAAGGAATATTAAATTCATTTTACTCTTCCCCATGTGATCTTTGACTTGTCACATCAAGTCACATGTGAAATATAACCCTCTTCTAATATGCCATTAGTTTTTCTAATCAAGTACTTACACAACCTTAACACTTAATTAGGTCAACCTAATCTCCATGTCATTTGTCCTAAGTCAACCCTATTAAATGATTTTTCCTTTTGGAAAAGGCACTCCATTCCCCATGTGAATTTTTAATTCATATTTAATCCCCCGATGTATTCCTTGGAATTTAAAATTCTTTCTCTCATCCCCATGAGGATATTTGAGGAATTTTTAATTCTCCACATGGCCTCTTGCCCACATGGGGATAATAACCTTCTTTATGAGGAGATCTTGTCCAATCCTAAGGTACTATGTACTACCTCCATGTCATGGACTATCCTTCCACCTCATGTACACATCACCTTTTTCAAGCCACTTCACATGCCACATGTCAAGATGTGAGGGCTTGTGAGTTCTCAACTCACCTTAGCCCTACATCTTGATCTTGGTGGCTCAATTTTGACCATCCATTTCCCTAGAGAATTCCAAATTCTCTATAAATACCCCCTCTTTTCTCTCATTTTATGGGGAGATCATTTATGCCAAACTCTTGCAAAAAAATTTCTTGAACCATACTTCGCCATTTTTCATAGTTGCATCCACTTTCATCCATTTTTCATCCATCTTATAGCTTGCATCTCTTGCCATCCAAGGAGCATACAACACCAAAGATCGAAAGGCCAACCAAATGATCGATTTGAGACAAGGTAAAAGGTTCCATTTTGTTGTCTTTATTTTGTATTGAATCCAACTAGGCTAATCTTGAGGTGTAGGGTGTCTTTTATTGTTATTTTGCTTTCCTTTGTTTGTTGTTCATATTCTAGCACTTAAATTCACCCTATCACATTTCTGGAATGCCCGGTGGGACCCACAAACAATCTCTTGCTTTCATGTTTGCTATTGTTTGAATTTTTGTAGGTACAGGTTATAGAGGGGCAGACCCGACCTACAAAGGGGTGGACTTGACCTTTCTAGGGTGGATCTAACCTACAGGGACATACCTGACCTGACAGACATGTGTATTTGACCTGTAGAAAGCTGGACCTGACCTGCAGACAGCTAAACCTGACTTGCAAACAACCGGACTTGACTTGCAAATAGTCATAATTGACCTCAACATAGCTTGATTTTCCCCAGACAACTTTTTCCAAAAGGTAAAAATCTCACTTTTTAGTAATCCTTTAACTATTTTAAGGGTTTTTAACCCCTAACTAGGCACATAGTTTAACTAGGAGGTGTCAATCAACCTTGTTTGTTGTGTTTGTGGGTGAGCTATTTGACGTATCCAATCCCCTTGCGCCATTCAGTGATCTTGGGTGATGAGAAATCATAGCTCACCACGTCTTTGGAGTCATCCTCTTTTTTCTAATTTTTTTAAGTAGGACCTGCTTGGGGATTTGATCACCCCAAGGGACGATTCCAACCACGTGTACCGATGGGGTATATAAAGGGGGGAGAGCGAAAGTTGTACCCCAATCCAACCGTATTGTAATTGGCGAAGCATTGGAATGATGTGAAGAGTTGGTCTGAGACTTTTAGGTTCTCGACTCATGCTTGTAATGGGTTGGTGTTCACGGTTTGGGCCTCATGTACCGGGTGTATATTGAGGACTCCCTAGTAACCATGTTCATCCTAGATTAGAAGACTTTGTTGGCCTTACCATCTCTACTAGACTTAGGTTTGTATTGTCTGACTTGTCTTTTTTGTGAGAAACCAGTGATTGTCTAATTCATTTCACTTAGCCATATCCTTTTCTTTGTTGATTGATGTGTTTTTAGTCTTTTTCCTTAGTTTTTTTTTTTAAAGTCAAGTTTAAACCTACAGATAGCCTGACCTACCCTACAGACGGTCAGACCTGTCCTTTGCAGGGGTGGACCTAACCTATAAATTAGTCCTTTTGGAGCCTGTTTTGACAAAATTTGACCAAATTTTTCTCCTTGGGCAGACCTGACCTTTGACCCATGCCTTTTAGGCCTATTTTGATAAAATTTGACCAACTTTTGCTCCTTGGGTGGACCTGACCCATCCAGGGGCAGACCTGACCTTTGACCCACCCCTTTCAGGCCTGTCTTAACAAAATTTGACCAAATTTTGCTCCTTGGGTGGACCTGACCTTTGACCCACCCCTTTTAGGCCTGTTTTGAAAAAAATTTACCAACTTTTTCTCCTTGGGCAGACCTGACCTTTGAACCACCCCTTTCAGGCCTATTTTGACAAAATTTGACCATCTTTTGCTCCTTGGGTAGACCTTCCCTTCACAGGGGTGGACTTGACCCTTGACTGATTGACTTTTTTATCTGCTTCGTCATTCGAGATCCTTGTTTCACCATCTCGATCACTTGTCTCCCCATTTCAAACATCTATACACCTATTTCGAGAATTCATTCACCATCCTAAACGTTCATCCCCTCAGTACAGGCATCCATTCACCCATTCAGAGTTCTCATTTACCCATTCCGAACTCACATTCTGATTATCATTTCCCCGTTTCGGACCATCGGTATCCCATAAAAACCTAGTTAGAGCAGTTATCCAAATTGACCTAAGTGTCTGATCTGATCGTCATCATCAATATCCTCTTAAGATTGTCATCTTTCCTAAGTTAATCACCATTGGTGGCCCAATCAATCCATTTTCAATCTCAAGGTGGATTCGGTGCCGTAATTATCCATTTATCCTTTAATCCAATCAATCAATATCCTAAGTCACCTAGGGTAATCTCTGAACGGGGTTTAGAATCCCTTCCATCATCCTATCCAATCCAATCCAATCCAATCACATCCCTGTCCAATCACCTTCGACCCAATCAATCTACTTCCATCTCGAAGCAGAATCACTGTCATAATCATCCTTCGATAATCAAATCCGATCATAACAATCAATCCCATCGCATCACCCGATCATCCTAATCTGAGTTTTAATCCAATCCCAATATGAGCTTAACCCAAACCCCAATTCAAGGTTTAGTTTGTCCCCAAATCTTCAATCCATCCTCTTTATCCTTTTGTCATCATGAATCCTTATCCTCCATCAATAGTGGTCAAGGGAAACCCTAATTATGTTGACAATGATAATGAAAGTCTGGTCGATCAAGAAGAATGTGACATGGATCCCCTTGACACTATCATTGCTAGTAATTTTTCTCCACTCGCTTTCCAAAATCCAATCACCCCTTTGAGTTATCTCGTTATGTCTTCATCCATGTCTAATCATGCTCCTTATGCTACCTTTGACAAGGGATATCCATCATATCCTTCATCCACATCATCCTCTTATCCTATTCTGCTATCACAATACCCCTATCCTATTCTCCCATCCACATCCTCCTATCTTAATCCTTCATCTGCATATACGCACTACCCTAATCTTCCATACCAATCTGCTCACCCTAATCCTATACTCACACCTTCCTATCCTAATCTAACATCTGGACCAACCTATCTCAATCCGCCACCTCAATCTTCCCATCCTAATCCACTAGCCCAATACCCATACTACAACCCACCACCCACATCCTCATGTCCTAATTCACCATCCCAATAACCCTATCTTAACCCTTCATCTAATCTTAATCTCCCATCTATTCCCACTCTTGCATCCAATCCCCTTCCCCCATTTAATCCTAGTTCGCCAATCCCTAGTCCTAATCCCCCACCAATCGATAATCCCTCATCCACTCCTACCATGCCATCTCAGCCTAGAGTATGCAAGTTCCTCACTCCAAAAGTTCTCCAAGGACTTATAACAAAGAAGACATCTCCCACTCCACACCTTGAAGTCATAGAATCATGCCATCCCAACCCATCATTCACGATCATTAGTGATGAGACCCTTCTCCACCCAACACCTATCATTGATAATACCACCCCTAGCACCACTCAAACCACCAAAACCACCACATCCCCTTAATCCACTAAACCCCCATCTCCTACCGTCACATCTACCGAATCCATTGAACACCCGCCTCTTACTCCGAGAATCGTCAAACCCATCGACGACACCCAAATCCAATCCACTCCTTCCACTCCTAGTGTCACTAAAATCCATTCCCATGAATTTTTTGAATCTTACATCCCTCCATCTTCCCCACCTAGAGAGTCCCACGAAGACTCCATTATCATACCTCCAACACACAATGAGTCATGCCAAGAGCCCAATCCAAAGCATGCCAACATATCCATTTCTTGAGATCAAGATCCTACCATCCTCTCTAGTCCACCTCAAGATCACAGCCCCCCATCCATTTCATCCAATGATCCCCTTGTTATTCAAGCTTCGATCACTCCATCTCCATCTCCATCACATGAGCCTGCTACCACAAATCCAGATCATATCATATCCCCTAGTCCCTCTCCTGATACCACCCATCCAAATGCTGCTACCAATCATCTCCCTTTCATGACCCCCCATCATCACCTAAAACTGATATCCCCACACCACTTACATATCCCCTTGGTACTCTCAAATTCTTCCATGGTGGCCTCCTCGTGGAAGAAAAACATAGTGTATATACCTCCCATCATCCTCCACCTAATAATGGACTTGCAACATGTTTTCAAAATAACACAAATCCTATCATAGATCGCATGCTCAAGAAAATGAACTATTAAGGAAAAGGTTTAGGCCTTCATGAGCAAGGTATTTTAGAGCCCATCTAGGTCAAAGAACAAATATGTATGCAAGGTCTTGGACCTATTTCCCAAGATTCGCAATCTAAAGATGTTGGTAGAACCTCTAGATGTTGTCAATGAGCCTTTTCCAAAAGAAATGTTGGCTCTTCCCATCGCTCTGCCAGATCATATGCTGCCATCCCTCCTCCATCATATCACCTCAAAACATCTGTCCACATTCCTCCTTCATCTACTCCATCCATTTTGGGTCTTTACATCCCTCCATCCACCATCTCCTATCCTTCATCTACTCGATCCATCTTGGGTTCTTATGTCCCTCCACGCACTCCATCTACTTTGGGGCTGCATACCCCAGATCACCTCCTCCATCTCATCTTTTCACCCATCCAGCACCTATCCATGTCATCCATCATAAACATCCATCTCGCATGTCCCCTAATAAGGATAAAAAAAGGCACATACCTACACATCCTCCATCTGCACGTAACCTTCATAATACTACCTCTATCACTTCACATCATCCATCTCCTTGCACCCATCCCATTGCCACTAAAATCACTTTGGATGCTAAAGTAAAAATACATAAATCCAAACATCCGCATGAATCTAAAGCTCCCCATGTCCCCTCTAAATGACATGTTGAAGAAAATAAAAATCAAATCCAAAATCCAAATCAAACCCATCAGCCACAAAGGCCCACCAAAGCAAAAATCAAAACCATGTGGATCCCAAAGGAAAAAGATGCAATGCCATCAAACAAAAAATATGTAAGAACATCTAAAGTTGCTAATGCAAAAGCTAATCATACACCCCTTTCATATCCTAAGCTTGTTTTGGGTCCCTATGTCCCAAAATTCACTATTCCATCTCCTCCATTATCCTCACATTATCCATCCATTAATCCTCTTATCTTTTCACATCCACCACCACATGTGCCAATATTGGTCCTGAACACATCTCCCCATCACATATCCACCCCATCATTCCATCCATACCCCTTGCAACATCCGGTCCATTATCCTTCATATCTTCCCCATGAAATCCCTCTAATTCATCCTCTTGCATAATCCATTTATCCTAATAAGGTTGTACCGACATCCAACAGTCGCTTCAAACATGGGCTCTTAATACCTCATATAGAACTTGATGCTTGAGTCCTTCATCCATATGCTTATTTCATGTCTTTTAAATCCACTTATTCGCCTCCCTATCCTTATCTATCTCCTTTCAAAAATCCATCCAAAAATATTTCAAAAATCAAAAAAAATTCAAAAATCCAAAAAAGTCAAAAAAAATAAAATAAAACAAAAAATCAGAAAAAAAAAATAGTAAAGAGAAATAATCTGTCCAATGGTGAAAACTCAGAAAACAAGCGCCTTGGATAAGTACCATGATGAAAACCTGGCAAATAGGCATCATGCGTAAATCCCCATTTGTACTTGGGGGCAACTTCTTGATATGCATTCCCTCCATCCGCTATGCTTCCTGCTATGCTTTCAGCTATGCACCCATCTTCTTGCTATACATCCTTTTCATTCATCCCCTCCATCCTACCGATCTTACACGTCTTGCTTAGCATATCTCATTTATCCCAATCCTTCTATCCTCCTTGTGATCTTGATAACAATAGGGGAAAAGATATAAACATGCTTTGGGAACCTCTTATCATACATCCCCCTCATTTGCACACTGTCCTAATCCTCATTCGCACTCATCTACCTTCCTTACCCACCTATCATGCTACCCTCAATCTCCCTTCATACATGCTCTATCGTATCCCTTAGTCGCCCATCCTATCCTCCTCCAATTATCTCCTTCATTTTCCCATCTTCCGTCCCTCATGCCTCATTATATATGACATATCTAGAGTGGGGGCATCTATCTTCCTTTGTGATATAGTCCTTGGAGACATCATTCATTCCATCAGAGCAATTCCTTCAATGTCCCTATCCTCATCTCCTTATCGTTATATCCATTTCCCCATCTTTGTCTTTTATCCCTCCAAACAACCCTTATATCCATCTCCCCATCCTTGTATTCCTATCCTTGCATCATAATATCCCTTTTCATCTATCCATCTGGTCAACTTTTCCTCATCCAAATCTTGATCTTCCTATCCATCAACCCAACCAATCCTTTTCATCTCCCAATCCTCATCTCCTTCTCCTTATCCCATCTAATAATCCCTTATCATTAGTCTCTAGCTATAGGCTACCCCCCATGCAATCCAATGCCATCTATCTTATCGTCATCACTTTTGATTCTTTTACACATCTTGTCAACCCCCTATCCTATCTCATCATTCTTCTTTCCCCCCTTTTTTTGGTCCTCTTGAATCCCTGACCCTACTCAGGGTATGGGTGGACTCGCTCGAGCCCACGGGCGGACCCGCCCTGGTCCATGGGCAGATCCACTTAAGCCCTTAGGCGGACCTACCCCGGGTCCGTAGGAGGACCTACCTCAAGTCTGCAGGTGGACCTGCTCGAGCCTGGGTGGGCTCGCCATGGGTCCACGGGCGAATCTGCTCGAGCCCGAGTGGACCAGCCCCAGGTCCATGGGAAAATCATCCTGAGCCCGGGCTAACCCACCCCTAGTCTGCGGGGGGATCCACCTGAGCCCGGGCAGACCCACCTAGGCATAGGCGAGCCTGCCCCCATCCATGGGCGAACGAGTCCGTTCTTCCATGGGACCTGGGTGAAGGTCTCTTGCTCTAGTTCTTTTTCTCACTTGTTATTTAGCCCTCTTTTGGGGGCGTATTCGACTAATTTATACGCCTTGTCATCCTCCCACTTCATCTTTGTTGATTGATTTTTTTATGCTAAAACTTCTAGAGGCCATAACTTTTGACTCAGGTGTACCACATTTTCGGGGACTCAAACTTTCATCTTGACCCTCGAAATTGCAATTTAGTGTTTTTTTTTTCAGTTTTTGAAAAATATTTTTTCTCAATAACTTAGAATGCATGTCTCAAACTTGGGATGTTAGTTGGAAATTCATCCTATCTTTGTTTTGGGTATTTTTTTGGAAAAAACTAAACTCTCAACCATATGACTGTGAAGTTTCCTAAAATGGAAAAATTTGATAATATTTGAAAATTGCCAAATCTGAAAAAATCTTATTGTCAACACCTTACATCCCTTAAACTCTGGAACTTGGTATAGAATCAATCCCATCACATCCTACAATCATTTTAATCTAGGATTCAATCCACCCCTAATCTGAGCTTTAACCTAATCGCAATCTAAGCTTAATCGAAACCCTAATATGAGCTTTAGTCCATCTGCAATGAAGATCTTTGGATATCGAAACAAATCTTAAGATCCCTCCCTCCATCTTCTTCAGTTTTGTCCTATTCATCCATTCTAATCATCTTTTCACTCGTTCCGAGTAAACATTCATCTATTTCGAACCTTCATCTATCATCTCAAACATCCATCTACTCATTCTGAGTAAGCATTCATCAAACCCACTTCTATCATTTCAAACTCTCATTCAACAATCCCAATCAATCGTTTACTCATTCCGAATAATCTTTCATCTATTCCAAACCTTCATCTTCTCATTCCAAGAATCATTCATCCATTGTGAGCAGTCATTTACTCATTTTGAGTAGTCGTTCATCCCTCTCGATCATCTTTTTACTCGTTCTGAGTAATCTTTCATCTATCCATCTTGTCTTCCTCCCACTTCATCATTTTTGGTTTGGATAACTATCCCATCCTTGAGCTTTGTGTAGTCACCATCCCTCAATCTTATCCAACAGGTCTATCTTATCTCATTGTGTCGGTCCCATCATTTTAACCCCTTATCTAGGGTTATCTCATCATCTTTTATCCATCACTTGTCTTTGGCCTTTCGTCGAACTATGTTGCCCCTGCGCTTTCACGTAGGAAAGGTCAATCATTTGATCCGCCCCTGGGGTTCCTTTATCGCCTATCATTGGTTTTTCTACTTTTTCCATCCAATTCTTTATCATCTATCATTAATCTTCATTTCTTTTTCCTATTGTATGTCTCGTCTTGGTCATCCATTGAGGTCTTCATCATCCTCTTTTCGCTTTTGTCCATGATTAGTCGTTAGCCTTTTATTGAACTATGACGGCTCTGCACTTTCACGTAGGCAAGGCTAATATTTGATCAGCCCCCGAGCCTTTAGGTCGCTAGGATGTGTCAGTCTCCTATCTTGTGTCATGTCATCAAGCTATACCCTTATCTAGCTGGTTCTCAACAAATGAGATCCACTTGTATCAGCAGATCCAATCGGTTTAGAATATCCTATGTCATATCGATCTTTTAGCTTAGTAGCCATCATCGGTCTCAATAGGATGCATCCTTCCTAATAGACCTCATCAATCCCATCCATCCCCTTGATCCTATGGCAAAGTATGTTTGAAATTGATTGTGATCTTTTGATGCTTTTGGATTTTTTTTATCATTTGAGCTCCCTATCATCACTTGTCAAGGCTGCCATGATCCATCATATTATGGCATGTTTTTGATTGGTCAACATAGGGGCATATCTTGATCATGTTATGTCTATTTTTGTCTTCTCATTTTTCCCACGTAGTACCCATGAAGATCCCTAAGGTCTTGTGTTACACTAGGGAATCCTTGTGTGCTTGTGGTTATCCCAATACCTGGCCTGAACAAGGTCATCGTGACTTTGGGGTGTTGGGATATCCTTCTTGTTTGATGTGTTTGTTTCATGCATTAGACACTAATCTACCTTGGTCCTTTATACCTTGGTGTATCGTGTCTTCTGCTATAGAAAAACTCAGTGCTCCTAAAGATGGAAAATTGCATTTGGATTGCATTTCATCTCCATCCTCTCATCTCTCAAAACCCCCCCATCCATTCATCCTTTATCACTTTCCCCTTCCACTCTCCTACCACCTTTTCCCCCTCTCTTATCCATCACTTTGCATCATCTTCTTCATCTCCCCTTGCATCCTCTCATCCATTTCGAGAGCACACCCGTGTTTTCTTGAACCCTCATGTCCTCTCGAGGGGGCATCCTTCATCCCTAACTTTCATCTTCACCCCCATCATCTTTCTTCCTAGTCACTCCTTTAATGACTGGGGAATCTTTTCCAATCTAATTATCTTCTTCTAGATTCTATGTTTTAACATTCTTTGAAATGATGCTACTTCGTAACACAATCTCAAAGAGGGGAAAAATGTAGACACCTAAATTTGGACACTTAATTTATCCAAATTCATCCCCTTTCATCTAAGCGTCCCCTTATCCACATTAATCAAGTAATATGACTATTATTTAATTAATACCTCTAAAGTTCTTCTAATCCCTAAGGTATCTAGTTAAATAATTAAATACCTCCCCCTCTCTCATCAAGTAATATGACTATTATTTAATTAATACCTCTAAAGTTCTTCTAATCAAGTAATATGGCATTTATTTAATTCCTCACATGTCACATCCCTTTCTTAATCCTAATTATTCTTCCTAATCCCATCATTAGGGATGTGCACATGCCTAATCTTTGATAAGAATGTGTCACATCCTCCAACTTTTGCAAGTTGGCCTCTAATCTCTCTTAGCCACATAACCGTCCTCTAATCCTTCATTAACTAGCCTAATCAACCTCTCAAGGGCTTTTTAATTCCTTTTATCCTTCCAAGGAATATTAAATTCATTTTACTCTTCCCCATGTGATCTTTGACTTGTCACATCAAGTCACATGTGAAATCTAACCCTCTTCTAATATTTCATTAATTTGTCTAATCAAGTACTTGCACAACCTTAATCACTTAATTAGGTCAACCTAATCTCCATGTCATTTGTCCTAAGTCAACCCTATTAAATACTTTTTCCTTTTGGATAAGGCACTCCATTCCCCATGTGAATTTTTAATTCACATTTAATCCCCCAATATATTCCTTGGAATTTAAAATTCCTTCTCTCATCTCCATGAGGATATTTGAAGAATTTTTAATTCCCCACGTCCTCTCACCCACATGGGGACAAGAACCTCCTTTATGAGGAGATCTTGTCCAATCCTAAGGTACTATGTACTACCTCCATGCCATGGACTATCCTTCCACCTCATGTACACATCAACTTTTTCAAGCCACTTCACATGCCACATGTCAAGATGTGAGGGCTTGTGAGTTCTCAACTCACTTTAGCCCTACATCTTGATCTTGGTGGCTCAATTTTGACCATCTATTTCCCTAGAGAATTCTAAATTCTCTATAAATACCCCCTCTTTTCGCTCATTTTAGGGGGAGATCATTTATGCTAGCCAAACTCTTGCAAAAATTTTCCTTGAACCATACTTAGCCATTTTTCATACTTGCATCCACTTTCATCCATTTTCCATCCATCTTATAGCTTGCATCTCTTGCCATCCAAGGAGCATACAACACCAAAGATCGAAGGGCCAACCAAAGGATCAATTCGAGACAAGTTAAAAGGTTCCATTTTGTTGTCTTTATTTTGTATTGAATCCAACTAGGTTAATCTTGAGGTGTAGGGTGTATTTTATTGTTAGTTTGTTTTCCTTTGTTTTTTGTTCATATTCTAGCACTTAAATTCACCCTATCACATTTCTAATTCTGTTATTGTTGGTACATACATTTTGATGATGGATAAGATGTTTTGAATCTTGAGGATGATATGCAGTAGTGTTGAAGTGATTTGGCTTGATGATACCTTGTGGTGAAACAATGTGATTTTTGGTGTAAAGATAAAGCAATTTTAGTTGCTTGTTCAATTTGATCTTCTCCTGACAAGTTTGGGTCAAAAGTACCCTGAGTAGTTGTGGTTTTTATATCTAGTATTGCATCAAATTGGTATCAGAGCTAGTGGATTCTGATAAGTGGATAAGTTGTTACTAATGTTGAGTTGTTGAGTTTGGTTGCAGGTGCTTGATCCATCTAAGCTGCAGAGAGAGTTTGAGTTTGTGTAGGTTAAGAAAGAACCTGGTTGATGGTTTCCAAAATACTAGGGAGAGAAAAGCGGAGACACCTAAGTGAGGCAAGGGAGCTTGTTGAGTTGTGTTGTGTTGTAGTTAGAACCAGATGGATAGTTGTCTATGAAGCACTTAAGTTTGTAGCCATGATGAGAGTACTCCACTAATGGGAGTAGATGAGTAGTCGAGAAGATGGAAAGGTGATTGGTTAGAAAAGGTCAAGGATGAATTGTGAAAGAAAGAGGAAAGTTTGCATGGACAGTCTTGTGTTCTTGGTTGAGAAAAAATTTAGAGGAAAAGTGAATGTGAACCTGATGACAAAGAATGAGAAAGGAAAAGGCAAAGACAAAGTGAAGGAATGAAGACAAAGTGGAAGAAAAAGGATGGAACCAAGATAAAACAAATGAAGTTTCAAGAGAATAGAAGAAGAGGTAGTCCAAGACAAGTTTGAAGTTGATTTGTAGGTACAAACAAAGATGATGCATTATTTTTCCAAGGGACTTGGAAAGTTTTGTTGGTTGGCTATATGGTGTAGGAGCACCTTGCTCACTAGTTGCCTCTAATTGGAAAAATTGTAAAAAAAATGAACTTTCTATTATAAAACATTATAAAGAGGTCTAGGAGGTCATAAATGATGTATTTTAAGTATCCAATAGGTCGTTAGGGAGCTTGATAAGTCAAATTTCAAATAATGTTGTTTTATTGCACAAATTGCAAAAGTGGCAAAACTTGTAAAATTCAAAATACAAAGGAATGTGAAGGGTCACCTCAGTATAGAAGTTGGTTAGTAGTTGGAGATGAAAGGAGAGTTGCAAAAACTGATGGAAATGTCTCTATAAAGCATTGTAAAGTCGAAGAAGAGATGAGATTTGTATTCTTGAAGTTTAACATCAATCAAAGTACTCTATTTTGTTAATTTATAGTGTTCTTTCTATTATTTATTCATTTTGTACGGACTATATTGTAGCAAAGGAACTAAAATATTTTTTTCCTTAATATAACAAAGAGCTATCATCTTTTTGAATCTATTTAGAGGTGATTTGATCAAGTAGATCAGTTGTTTGATAGCATTTTCTATAGTTCCATTACAAACCCTTAAAATAGGGTTTTGAGAGTCTAATAAGAAAATTAAAGCCTAATCCACCAAATTAGGCTTGTGGATCGATGGAGTGGGGTTATATTAGGTTTTTTTATGGTTGTGGTTAATTTTTTTTTTGTAGAGAAAATGAGGATACAATGATGGAGTTGTTGCTACAATGTTTTTGAAGGGTTTTTCAATCAAGAGTTGCTGCTATAGTCATGGTTATCAAGGAATAACAGTTGTAGGGGGTTGGTAAAGGTTCCTAGAGCATTGAAAGACCTAATTAAACATCTCTAAAGCACTTATGAGGTGGAAGGAGGTTTGTAGTACATAATTCCTTAAAACCCTCATTCATTTGTGCATTATGTAGCATAAATAGGGGTTTTTGATTAGAAGCATATTGAAGGGTTTACATGAACAAATGAATATTGATTCTTTAGTTTAAGGACTTATTGAAATACTATTTGAAGCTACTTGGTAAGTTGATGATGATTAGAGACCATTTCCTTTGTTAAATAGGCTTAATTGGGGCCCTTTGACAACGTATAGACTAATTTTCTGATAAAGGTTTCAAAGAAAGTGTATTTGATTTTGTGATATGTTTTTCTAGAGAAAAATGGGTACCTAGATCAATGAATAGTTTTTGGAGATTCAAAATGGGCTGCTTGTTATACCCAATTTTGTGAAGGTGTAATGCTACTAGAAGACTGGTGCTTGAATGTATAAGGTTGAGATTTTTGATTAGACAGTGATATATGTGATTGGTTTATGTTGAACCTACTCAAATGATTTTGTTAAAAATGTTCCAAGGCTTGGAAAGAGTTTAGAGGTAGAGTTTGATACTAGTTTTGGTGATTTGGAATGTGAGTCCAATATGCATGAATGGTGTCTTGACTACAGAGTAGGAAGATATGATGTTTCTATACTTATGTATTGAATTTTTTCAATGAAAACATGATGAAATTTGTGTCTTAGAGGACTGATAACTAGTTTGTAGCTAGAAAGCATGGTTTTTTGTTAATTTTCCTTATAGAGTAAGTGGGAAAAATGAATGAATTGGTGCCTATTGAGAGTATGGATAGTTTTCAGTGATTCTAATCTGGTTATTGATTGGTACATAAATTTTGATGATGAATAAGATGTTTTGAAGCTTAAGGATGATATGAAGTAGTGTTGAAGTGATTTGGCTTGATGATTCCTTGTGGTGAAATAATATGATTTTTGGTGTAAAGATAAAGAAATTTTAGTTGCTTGTTCAATTTGATCTGCTCCTGACAAGTTTGTGTCAGAAGTACCTAAGTAGTTTTTGTTTTGGTATCTGGTATTGCATCAAAAATACTCACTTCTTCTATCTCACGAATCTTAAACATAGATCTACTAATAGGATCTCTAAAGTGGTGGTGGATAATTCTTCTTTTAGGGAGGATGATGATATTAGATCTATGACCTAGTCTTTCTTTGAGAACCTTATGTCTGATTAAGGACCAGTGGATCCTATCTTCCAACAAGGTTTCCTTAATGTTATTCCTAGTTTGGTGTCAGAGGAGGATAATAGTTTCTTGATTGCTATTCCCTCAAATGAAGAAATAAAAAAGTCTATGTTTTCTTTTAAGGGAAATAAATCTTCAGGGTCAGATGGTTTCCCTTTGTTATTTTTTCACTATTAATGGGAGATTATCCCTAAGGATGTTATCAATGCCACTAAGGAAATTTTGGTAGTAGAAAACTTCTTAAGGAGTTTTATTCCACATTTATAGTGTTAATTCCTAAGAAGCCTGGGGCTGAGAGGTTTGGTGATTTCAGGCCTATTAGTCTTTGTAATTCTATTTATAAGATTTTCTCTAAGGTGCTTGCCTTGAGGTTGCAAAGGGTGTTATCCAAGATTATCTCTCCTTAGTAGAATGGTTTTGTGTCAGGTCTACAGATTCTAGACTTTATTAGCACAGTGCATGAGAATATTCACTTTCTCAAAGTTAACAAGAAGCCTAGTCTTATTTTGAAGCTGGATTTGGTCAAAGCCTATGATCGAGTGAACTGGAGGTTCCTTTGTAGTATCCTCAAGGTGTTTGGGTTCTTGGATAGGGTGGTGCAACTTGGGTGGCAGTTAATCTCTTCTCTTCTTTTTCAGTGTTGCTTAATGGCTCTCCTTCAACCTTTTTTAAAAACTCTCATGGTCTATGTCAAGGGGACCCTATCTCTCCCTTTTTTTTAATCATTATGGTGGAATATTTGGGGTAGTATCTCCTCTAGGTAGTGTCTAATGGGGCCTTCAAAGGCCTTTACCCCTCCTCGTGCTAGCTTTGTTTCTCTCATCAACAATTTTTTGAAGACACCATTATTCTTGCAGAGGCTTCTGTGGCAGCAACTTAGTCTATTTTCCTTATTCTTTAGAATTATGAGGTTGTGTCGAGAAAAAACGTTAGTTTTCCTAAAGCACTACTTTTTTTCTTAATACTCCGAAGCTTCGTCAATTGAGGATTGTTGGTATTCTTGAATGTGGTATTGCGGAGCTCCCTTCTACTTATTTGGGGCTTCCTTTATGCTCTAATGGTGTTCTTGATTCCTTTTGGAACAGTATCATTGATAAGTTTAACTTGAAACTTGTTGGCTAGAAGGGTGCCTTGCTTAGTCAAGCTGGAAAAATTCAAGTAATTAAGTCCACTCTCCATAATTTTCCAATTTTTTCCTTAAGTTTGTTCCAAATCCCTAGAAGATTTTGGGAGAAATTAAGGGAATTCAGAAAAGGTTCTTATGGTCTGGTGTGGAAGAGAAGAAAATGTTACACTTGTTGTCCTAGAAGAGGTGTGTAGACCAAAATCTCAAGGTGGTTTAGGGCTACGTAAGCTGAAAGATTTGAATTCCCCTGATGGATAAATAGTTATGGAACTTGATTGTGAGTGACAAAGAATGGGCGGCCATTTTTTCTTTAAAGTATTTGATGGGTGTGGATAAGTTTAGAGACTTGTTCAAGGAGAACATTGCTCCTTCATATGGGTCAGTCCTTTGGAACTTTATGATCTGTTTTCTCTCGATTGTGGTTGCTGGTTTGAGCTGGAGTTTGGGAAATGGTAGAAGGATCCTTTTTTGGGATGACTAGTTGATTGGGCATGGGAATTTGAAGGATGAATGTTGGGAAAATCCTTTTTGTTGACAATGGTTTTACTCACAGTAAACAGATCGAATAAAATCTCCATAGACAAGACCATGAAGAGCCAATCCTTCTTGAAAGATATGGAACAAAGACAACCTAAGGGAAAATTCTACATTCACAAAGAAAAGATTGACTTTTGTTCAATCCCAAGTCTTCAATAACTAGGCGATGGTTGCACTAGGGTCACTCTCGAGTAATGATGTGATAATTTTTGTTAATCTCAAAGGGATATTTTTCCATACATACACATATATATGCCTTTGTGTTATTTCCTCAAACATTTTTAGATCAAAATTCCTAATTGAAATGATAAACTCAGACATCATGAAACCAAAAGATTTGATATAAGATTTCACAGACCATCACCAATTTATTTGCTATCACTTAAGTAGATTTAGAATTAAGCATTCCGCAATTTCATAGAAAATAAAAGATTATAAACAAAATTATTTCCATTCACTTATATTTTTTGGAACATTTTCAAAAATTTCTCCCCATTATTCTCCATGGATGCCCCAAAGAATTAATCAAAATAGAGAAAACCGCTTTATATTTCACTATATTGCTTCACAGCTACGTATAAAATGGTTCAAGCTTTTAAAGAGAGAGAGGGTTTTGTTTATGGACACTGAGTAGGTTTTGTACGCACCCTTAAATGACCCAACATACAGTCTTGTTCGACCAAAGTTACAAAACCAACTACAAAAGATATTTAGATAGGTAGCTATCCATAAAGCTCTAATATGAATTAATGTCTACGTGCATACAAAGTTTTATGCCAGAATGGTTCAAAGAACAAGAAAAAAGAACAAAACTTAAAAGAAGTTTTTACTCCTTCGACATCCACAAATTCCAAACTTAAATGAAAATTAAGCATCCTATGGACTTTTATAGAACACAAGGCTCAGATAGGATAAGACATCTACATGAAATGAAATCTAAGGGACCAATGTCATCAAGCACGTGGAATATTGTGACCAATAGGATAATTGCAATTGAAGTAAATGGAAGTCAAATCCAATTACTCATTGAAGCTCTTCGAGTTCTACTTTTTCATCTTTGTTAGATTCCTTCTAAAATAAAAAAATCTATCCAAACAAATATATATATGAGCCTTCCATTATAACGAAGTGATCAAGTGGAAGTCAAACTCCTATATCTCAGGTTCCTCGATTTGAACATTTCAGGAATAAATCACTTCCAGAATAGATACACTTTGTTACTGCATGCTTAAACCCCAGGATCCTGGTATCCTAGTAACTGGCACATCCTTGCAACAAACTTTGTTCTAGCGTGAGCCTCTTAAGTGCATCATCGAACTTGGTAATAAAGTAAAAAAAAATTGCCAACATAATTTTCCTGACCGTCCATACCCGAGCTTTGCATCACAATCGATATTTCCTGCAATCACAAAATTCCAAATATTAAATCCCTTTTTAAAAAAATATGCCACAACATCTCATGTAAATAAAACCATTATTCAAATGTTAGTTCAAAATTCCATAAAACTCCTTTCCAAAAGGCATATCATAAATCCTTGTATATATACCAAATCACCGAGATCATTATATAAATTAAAAAAATAGTATTTCTTTTCACATTGCAACTCGGTACCTGGTACTCGGTATTCAACTTTACCCACTTACTTTCCTGAACCTCGGTTATACCAGAATTCCATCTTACCGGATTCCATCATACCGGACTGGAGTCATTTGCTTGAAATTCCCATTACCTTTCAACTTTTCAGTGTTTTCGGTACCCGGTACCCAATGCATGAAACACTTACCATACAAAGTACTTTCTTTTATCAAAGATTTCTCTTTCTTCCTTTTCACTTTTGGTGATCTTCCAATTTGTTAGCTCTTACCATAGGAGTTATATTTTTCACTTGGGTCCCCAAGTATTTTCAGTCTTGGGGCATGTTGTGAGACCACACAACAACTTGCAACCAATAAAACCAAATTTAAAATTAAACTTGAAATTAAATCAATAGTTGTAAATTAAAACTTATGCATATTTTAAAACAATAACTTTCTACCTTTACTTAGATTTTGGCATAAAAAGTAAGACTTCATTGAAAACATTCGTGTGTGCTCTTGATTAATTCTATTTTATGGAACTTAGTAAACATAATCAGTTCATTAACATTGAACTACATAATATAGTAATCCTCCAAAGCCAACCAGGGATAGAGCCCTCGTGCTAATCAAGCATCCATAGCCTCAGCAAGGTTATCTCCATAATTCCCCCAAACATAGCTCTACTGCCAGTCAGACATCCATAGCCCTGGTAGAGTTATTTGGATAGCCTAAAGAGTTGATATCACTTTTTTTTAAGAATATAGCAATGATAACTCATTTGTCACTTTTGATATTGCAATAATAGCTCATTTATCAACTTGCAAGCATTGAAACACCGCTATTAGGTTGGAAATTACAGTGGTAGAAAAGGTTACTTTTTGATTTTTCATTCAATGTAAATCCCTTCATCAGTTCACTACTTCCCAAAAACTTATTTAATGATTCCCTATAAGTGTGTGTTTCTAGCTAAATTTCACTGATTATGCCAAATCCTAACTAATTGTACCTCGTTATATGTTAAAAGATATGCATAAATAAAAATTTAGCAATAGACAACTTAATCACCAAATTTAAATCTAAATTTAGAAACATTAGTTACCACCCTTTCGTTTAAATTTATGACAACTTCTAAAACTTCTGCTAACTATCTCAACTTGACGGCGCTGCACTTCATTAATGGATCAAAATGTCATGATTATTGAAAAATGATCACACTATTTCGCATTAAATTCGCACACCTTGCTCAACATGTATTATCTCTTCAAATTCTTTGGGTGATGATGTGTAACATATTTCCAACTTCATTCTCTTGTATAATCCACACACATAACACCTCCATAATCATTATGGATTTTTAAAACAATTGGAAATGACCCCTATTAATTTTGAAATCTCCAACTTGTTTGATTCGTAATCTCCATACTATTCAATTTCGAAGCAATTTCACCAAACATGTGTAAAGAATTTATTTGATTTAACCTTTAATTTTGAAGATTATTATTCAGTTGCCACCTCACATATGATTTCCAAAAAAAAAACAATCACTCAAGGCAACTATGTACTGCTACACTGTTCACAACTCTCTATAAATTTGTGCATTTCTTCTCGAATTCTCCACACTTTTCTTTTCTTTCTCTTTTTATATATTTTCTATAATTCCACTTTGTTATGTGCTTTTACATTTGCTTCTTAGCCATGGATACTCCTATTTTCTTAGGTTGTTCTCGTAGATAGAACATTTTCTTGGGGAGCATCACACCACAAAGGCTTGAAAAGGTCTTTATTGTTAGGACTTCCATTTTCACTATGCCAAATTTATGCTTAGTCCTTGGGGAAAGATATGTTGCATCCAACTGCTACTTCCTTTTTTACTCCTACACAACTTCTCACTTTGTACCTTCACTTCTAGACATTGGGTTACCTATTGAAGATGTTCATGTCGTTGCCAACCTAATAGTTAACCCTAAATTCTTGGAGAACCTGGACACCATTTTAGTTGTTGCACACCTGACCATTAGGATTCCCTCCATGGATGATATTCCTCAGTTCCCAGAACATGGCAAAGTGGTTCCACTTCGACCCTTTCTTATTGATCTTCATATCCAAGATTTTGAAACTCACCAGGAACTCGCCTACATAGGGTATTTGGCCTTGATAGAAGGGGCATCCCAGATCGACTAGATAAATACTATAGTCCATAACTTTGCTCATCTTTCTTTTTGAATCTCTTTTGTTTTTGACAAGGATTTTGACATTTGATGTATATACATAACACACACACACACACACACATATATATATATATCTTTTTTGATATCTTTCTTAAAAGCGTGTTTCACTATGTATGGCTTTATTATCTCATTTTCAAGTTAGTTTTGAAAAATGTTTGAACTTCACTCTCATGTCTAAGATGAATTTAAGCATAATTTGCTAATGCAGAAGCCGAGTAAAGAAAAAAAAAACAAAATGAAGCAAGAAAACAACAACAAAGGAAATCAAATACAAAGTAAAACCCTAAAGACAACTAAACTAACACTACACTAAACTAACCCTAACTACCCTAACTCTAATATCACAAAAGATTAACTCTAACAAAGCAATTTATTTCAATTTCTATGGCTATTTCCTCTATTACAAATTACAATGGATTTATCTTTAAATTATCTTATCAACATTTTCAATATTCTACTATAATAATGAAGTATCTTAAGTTTTATGCATTTAATCATCATAAATTTGAAGGTGTACTTACCCAAAATCTGGCTTAAATGTATGAAAGTGATCTCATTAGAGACCGATTGCACACATTTCATCTAGTGTGGCAATACTATACCTTCTCCCAACCTTGGTCCATTTCCATGAACGGTTGCATTCATTTCTCTATTTCCTTCTCTTTTGAAAATCTTCATATCTTTAGCCCTATCTTGACTTTGCATTGTGTTAGACCAAGATGTATCACTATTTATATCATTATCAAAAAGAGAAAAAGTAAAAACTTGATATTCTGTATCTTGAATGAAATTAGGAAAATGTCTTTTTATAGCTAATGAATTCTTAGCTTGAACCACAATACATGTGTTTCCCGCTTGATTTTCTTGCTCTATCTCATTATCTGTGTTTTCCACATATATAGGGAATGATGATTCACCCATATCATTTCCTCGTTTATGATGAAATATCTCTAAATCTCGACATTCTTGTCTATTCCCCTGCAAGACATTAGGATTTTCTTTAAAATAATCACAATTTCCTAACTGTTTCAGTTCATTGGTTATTTTTTTAATATTTCCAACTCCATTAGGGTAGAACGTTTCTCTCATTAACAATCATTTTCTTTTAGCATTCAAAAATTCTTTTGTTAAAAAAATTGCTCCACTTATGGCTAAACTTACCCTAGTTAAAAAAATTTCACACTCAAGTTCACCGTGGTCAATTGTATCATGAATTCTACACTCGGTGACTTTACCAAAAGTAAACAAACTCAAAGGATGCAATTTTTGATTAAAGATTTTACAAAGTTTTCCAATTTCCATGATGAAAACTAGCTTGCACTCAACCTTATTTACAATCTTCTTGTCAAATTTAGGAATAACATTTCAAAGCACAATTCCACTTCCAAAGGATAAAACCTAAAAATATCAAAGAAATAAAAGAGAAAAGACATATGTATGTCTACTGCTCGTGGTTTCCCTCCTTTTAGCACTAGTTCCTATTAACAACAGTTTTACTCGCAGTAAACAGATTGAATAAAATCTCCATAGAAAAGACCCCGAAGAGCCTATCCTTCTTGAAAGATATGGAACAAAGACAACCTAAGGGAAAATTCTACATTAATAGAGCAAAGATTGACTTTTTTTCAATCCCAAGTCTTCAATAACCAAGTCATGGTTGAACTAGGTTCACTCTCGAGTAATGATGTGATAATTGTTGTTAATCTCAAAGGGACCATTTTACATACATAAACATATATATGCCTTTGTGTTATTTCCTCGAACATTTTTAGATCAACATTCCTAATTGAAATGATAAACTCAGACATCATGAAACCAAAAGATTTGATATAAGATTTCACAGACCATCACCAATTTCTTTGCTATCACTTAAGTAGATTTAGCATTAAGCATTCAACAATTTCATAGAAAATAAAAGATTTTCAACAAAATTATTTCCATTCACTTATATTTTTTGGAACATTTTCAAAAATATTAAACATCTATTCTAAAGAAAAATATGAAATTATTGAAAAATAAAAATTTCTCTTGGTTATTCCTCATGGATGCCCCAAAGAATTAATCGCAATAGAGAAAACCGCTTTATATTTCACTAGATTGCTTCATAGCTATGTATAAAATAGTGCAAGCTTTTAAAGAGAGAGGGTTCCGTTTATGGACACTGAGTAGTTCTGTATGCACCCTTAAACGACACAGCATACAGTCTTGTTCAACCAAACTTACAAAACCAACTATAAAAGATGCTTAGATAGGTAGCTATCCATAAAGCTCTGATATCAATTAATGTTTATGTGCACACAAAGTTTTATGTTGAAATGGTTTAGAAAACATAAAAAAATAACAAAACTTAAAAGAAGTTTTTTCTCCTTCGACATCCACAAATTCTGAACTTAAATTAAAATTAAGCATCCTATGGCTTTTTATAGAACACAAGGCTCAAATAGGATAATAAATCTACATGAAAGGAAATCTAAGGACCAATCTCAAGGTACATGGAATAATGTGACCAATAGGAGAATTGCAATTGAAGTCAATGGAAGTCAACTCCAATTACTCGTTGAAGCTCTTTGGGATCTACTTTTTCATATTTTTTAGGATTCCTTCTGAAATTGAACAAATCTATCCAAACAAAGATATATAGGAGCCTTCCATTATAACAGAGTGATCAAGTGGAAGTCAAACTCCTATATCTCAGGTTCCCCGATTTGAACATGCCAGGAATAAATCACTCTCGAAATAGATGCACTTTGTTACTGCATGCTTAAACTCTAGCATCCTAGTATCCCAATAATTACCACATCCTTGCAAAAAAATTTATTCCAACATGAGCCTCTTAAGTGCATCATTGAACTTGGTAATAAAGTAAACTTTATTTACCAACATAATTTTCCTGACCATCCATACCCAAGCTTTGCATCACAATCAATATCTCCTGCAATCACAAAATTCCAAATATTAAATCCCTTTTTAAAAAAATATGTCACATCTCATGTAAATAAAACCATTATTCAAATGGTAGTAAAAAATTCCATAAAACTCACTTCCAAAAAGCATATCATAAATCCTTGTATATATATTGGATCACTGGGATCATTATACAAATTAAAAAAAATTAGCATTTCTTTTCACGTTGCAACCTAGTAACTGGTATCTGGTATTCAATTTTACCCACTTACTTTCTCAGACCTCGGTTATACCGGAATTCCATCTTATCAGACTCCATCTTACCGGACTCCATCATACTGGACAAAAGTCATTCACTTGAACTTCCCATTTCCTTTTGCCTTTTCAATGTTTCCGATACCTGGTACCTAGTGCACGAAACACTTACCATACGAAGTACTTTATTTTATCAAAGATTTCTCTTTCTTCCTTTTCACTTCCGATGATCTTCCAATTCGTTAGCTCTTGCCATAGGAGCTATATTTTTCACTTGCGTCCCTAAGTCTTTTCAGTCTTGGGGTGTGTTGTGAGACCACACAACACTTTTAAGGATTTTTGTGTTAGGGAATGGGGTGCTTTTGTTGCTAATTATATTTGGTAGGGAAACTGGATTAGTCTTGATGTGGTTAATAGGGATTTGAAGCCTCTTGTTGAGTTTTTTTCCTTGATTCATATCCCTGTGGAAGCTCATTAAGATTCTATTATTTGGCAATTTACTTCCAATGGGAAGTTCTCTATGTCTTTAGCCTTTTCTTTTCAGACTCGGATGGTTGGTCCTCTACCTTTCTGGGGTCGTGTGTGGAATGGGAAGATTCTACCTAAAATCAATATTTTCTTTTGGCTTCTATTTCAAGACAAGATTATTACTCTAAATAATCTTGTAAGGAGAGGTATGGCTTTGTTGAATAGATGTTTCTTATGTAAATTTGATGCAAAGGATTGTCTTCATTTGGTGACTGGGTGTAGTTATACTTGGGAAGTTTGGTCTCATATTTTTCATCTATGGTCCAGATAGCATGGGTGTTTCCTGCTTCCTTCACTGAATTATGCTCTCAATGGGTGTCTCCTCTTAACCTAGCCCTCTCTATGATGTGGTCTCTAATTTTGCTACATGTTGCTTGAGGTGTTTGGAAGGAACATAACAATGGGGTTTTCCATGAGTAGGGGTTGTTGCCTTCTAGGCTAGCCTTTAAAATTTGTGATGCTATCAAGGAAAATTTCCTATCTAAATTCTTTATGACCCCTTCTTTTAATTTGAAATTTTTGGTCTCTTCTTATGATCTACTAGTGGGTAAAAGATGGAATCTTTCTTGTGACCTTTCTAATCTAGTGAAAAAGTTGAAAGAACCCAGGGAGGAGGTTTAGTGGAAGGCTCCAGCTTTTGGATGGTTTAAAGTTAATTTTAATGGAGCTTCTAAGGGAAATTTGGGACCTATTGATTGTGGGGGAGTGTTACATGATGAGTATGGTAGGTTTGTCTCCACAGTGGCGCTCCCTTTGGGAATCCAGACAAACCACTATGTGGAGGTAGCTGCAGCCTATCATGGCCTCATTTTGGCTAAGAATCAAGGGGTATCTAAAATTTGGTTGGAGGGGGAATCTCTTAATGTTATCAATTGTCTCTTGAAGAATTGCTCACCATCATGGTCTATCGCTCATCTTATCAATGATTCAATCTCCATCATTAATTCTTTTGAGGAGATTAAAATCTCGCATGTCTTTCGAGAAGCTAATATGTTTGTTGATGGTTTTTCCAACTTGGGAGTGGTGGTGAGATTTGATTGGGATTCTTTTGAATCGTTACCTCTTAATATTAAATGTATTTCCAATGATGACTAGCTAGCTTATTTCGAGGGTAGTTGATTTTGGGGAAAGGTTCTTCATTATTTTTTTAAGTTGGTTTATGCATGTTGAACCTTTGCCCCATCCATCTCATTATTGTATCCTTGGTTTTCGTATAATGATGGTCTAGACGCGTAGGTAGGGAAGTACCTTGAATGACAAGCCCACATGTATGTGGGTGTAATTTGTGTTGTTTTATGGAGAGCCGGGCTCATTTTGTTTCAAAAAAATTTGGTATTGTTGGGTTCTGGCTCTTTTCATGCCGCAATGGGTGGTGACTATTTTAGACTTGAATCGAGCTCTTGCAAGGAGTTCCATAATAATGCTATTATGTGGGAACACTTGGAGAAGGGTGGGGTTACACAGTACATGCAAAGAATTCAAGGTTTTGATCTTGATGCTACGAATTTTTTAGTGAAAGGTTGGATGGAAGAACTCTACATTATAAGGGTGTGAAGTTTAAAATTGATGAGGAGTTTATAGTAGAGGTCACTGCACTTTTGGTTTCTGGGAGGAAATTCTATAGAGATAGGGGTGCTGCCAAGAAATCCTTTGAGAAATTTTCCAAATTCAATGAGAAGAAAAAGCTCTAGGAAATTGGGAGTGGTGGCTACACTTGTAGGTCTCTGAAGCCGTTGTGGAGGGATCTCATGCTGGCCATAATGCATTATTTCATGCTTGAAGGTAGATTTTCTATTGTGTATAGTTACCATTTCATGCTTTTAAATCACTTTTTTCATAAGGTGTTGGTCTCCTTTCCTTTTTACCTTTTACTATCTATGGAGAAGAGTATTGAAGATCACCAAAAAAACCCTATGAAGGTGATTTTGCATGAAGGTCTTATGAGTTTATTTTTTTCTCATATTAAGCTCAAATTAATCTCAGTTTCCCCAAAAAATCCTGGTAAAAAAGGGGTTAAAAATTTTGGTTATGATATTGGGGAATCTTTCATGGAATGGGAAGGTAGTTCTAAGGAAGAAGACTCATATTATGAGGAAATTTCAGCGGATTAAGGTGGGTTCGAGGAAGGGGTGATGATTTTGAAGAGTGGACCAAGGGCCATGAGATAGATGTGGAGTTGAGAGAAACCATGGTGAAGTCTATGAGGAAGACTTCTAAAGGGAAATCTAAAGGCCCCAAGAAAGATAAATCTTCTGCTAAGAGGAGGATTGAGTTAGCTACTGAGGTGGAGGCTCCTGATTCAAGTGTGAAACCCTCTTTGTGTTATGGAATGGGTGGTGTGGAGGATAGCTTCCTTAGGACTGGTGTTAAGGTTCCTTCTTATGTTGATGGTGTGAAGAATGCCTCTATTAGGGACCTTAATCCCGAGAAGGTCGGTGAGGTGGAGAACTCCCTTGTGTCTGGTATCAAGGTTCATGAAGATGTAGGTGTGCTTGAGAGGGCATCTATTGGTGATAATAATAATGGTGTGGATGATTTTCTGCCTGAGTTTGTGCCTATAGAGGTTCAGGGGTTTGAGAGGGCTGTGAAGATGGAGTGGTTGGAAGTGTTGGCTAATTTAGCTAATTTGCTTGACAAGGAGCGAATTAAGGTGGAGATGGTTGAGGTTGAGGACTCCATTGTTGAAGAGGATGAGGAGAAGAAAATGGAGTGTATTCATGCCCCTGACCATAACCTGAAGTCGAATGATATGCCTCTTGTCAACTAGGATGATGTCAATATGGGAATGTTCTACAAAATGGCTGAGGATGGAACACGAAATTTACTTTCTCTAGGGAAATGGTTGTTTTCTGAGGTGAAAGAGCTCAATATCCAGGTGAAAAATTGGTAGGATATCTGTGTGGCTATTATATGAGGCAATCGGAAGGAATGGGCTATAAAAGGTAAAGTGAAAATTATGAATGTAATGCTAGATAAATTAGTTGTTGATGTTGATCACCTAGGGGTTTCTCATGAGGAGAGGATTTCCTCGTTGGAAATGAGGGTAAATAATATTTTAGAGGATAGATTTGCTAGTGTTGAGGATGGAATTGGTAAGATTTCAGAGGATTTGAAAACTGTGGTTAATATCAACAACAATTCTTTGAAGACTACTACTAAGGGTCTTCCCATTTTAAATGAGAAAGCCTTGAAATGGACTGGAAAACATCTTGAGTTGGGTGAAATGAAAAAAGCAATTGATGTTATTAATTGTTCGAACCAGGTGGAGAAAATTGTGGATTCTGCTCCAGCATTGGAAAATGATGAGCAGGTCGGACCATGTCTTAGGACGAGGAGTAAGAATAAAAATAGGGCCACTATTTCTTTTGATGAGCTTAAAGATATTATGAATATGCATGAGGAAGTCACTGAGGAGAATATGACCTCAATGAATGTCTTGGATAAAATGTTGTAGCTGCTACTTCCTTTTTTGACTAGATCAACCTAGTTGTTGATGTTTTTTGCTGCTGGTATGTTGACGGGTTGTTATTGTTTTATCTTTTGTCAGAATTTTGGTTTTTGGGTGTTGGTTTTAGTTGCTTAGTTCTTTTGCAGCTTGTCATCTTTGTAATTGGTTTTGAGGCCCCTTCAAAACCTTCTTTTCCTTATTAAAAACATATTTATTACAAACTACATTATAATTGCAAATATCAAAAAAAATTCTCTTGACAACATAAGGAAAGAAAAATAAAATAAAGTAAGATGGTTTATAACTTTTCATACTCAGTGAAGTTGGTAAATCATTTAGGCTTCCATTTTTAGATCTTTGGGGTTAGCTCACTCAATCTCCATTCACTTTAAGTAATTTAGGTAATTGATTCAACTCCTAATTTTCTCACACTATGAATGAAGGTCCATTGCATATCATTTAAAAAATTATATGAAAAATTTGTGCCTTAGAATAAGTTGGGCTCACTGGACTAAACTCTAGAATCTGTGTTTGAAAATTCCCCAAACCTTTCAAAGAAGACATCGTTGCAAACACACTTAAAATAGTTGGGTTCTTTCCATTGTTCATATGAGGCCTACATGTGCAATGCTATATCAGTTATATCAACTATATCCTCATTATTATTTGGTATGCTAGGTGTGGGAATCCAAATGATTTTGATAAGAGAAGCTTTAATGGACAAGCTATAATTGGTCTACTTGTCATAGTACTTGATCTGAGACAACATGTTAGAGATGAGTGTATCTGTAGGAATGAAGCCATTGCCAACAGCTTCAGAGGAAGCAGAAAGGCCCAGGAGAAGCCCTATGTTTTGACCAGTGGAAACATACATATCCAATGGTTCCAAAAACTCGCCATAGAATTATCCACATTAGCTTACTGACACGAGGTGTTGTTATAGAACTGGATCCACACAAAGTCAAAAAATTGATCTATAAGGTTTTTCTGAGGTGATAATCAAATAGGGGCACTGTGGAGTAGCACTGAGACACACCTCCTTCGAGGAGGTACTAAGAGCAAACATTGCCTTGGTCAGTTCATCCCAGTGCTCCTTCGTGGCTTTGATATTGAAGTCAATGCAGTCTAAAACAATGTCTCAAAGAGGCTAATCGTATATTTTACATTGAGGCCTCATTAATATTTGGCAAGCTAAGCATGGGAATTGAAATGATTTTGATGAGACAAAAGATTTAATAGACGAGCTATAGTTGGTTTTCTTGTCATAGTACTTGGACCACAACATGACTTCTTTGCATCTTGAGGAGGTTCTAATTTGAGGCAACATGTTGGAGATGAGTGTTTCTGCAAGAGTGAACCCACTGCCAGTAGTTTTAGAGGAAGCGGGAAGGCCAAGGAAGAAGCCCTTTGTTTGACTAGTATAACAGATATGGTCCAATGGTTCCATGAATTCACCAGATTAGCAGAATTAGAGAGGCCTCAGTTGCATTTATAATTAATTTGCTATAAGCATATACTAGGGCCAAAATGGCACCGAACCCACTCTTGTTGACATCTACTCAAGAGAAAACTTTGCATTTGTGGTGCTCTCATGTCTAACCATGTTTGGAAATGGGTAGACATCAGTGCTCAACTTGGAAAGCCACTATGATCCCATGTCGGGAACATACAAATCACTCAATGGTGGCATTAACTCCTGCCAGTCCAACAACATAAGTTGTTCATCTTCGAAAGCTATCCATTCATCTCTGCAAATGACACCTAAAGCATGGCCACCTCTTTATGGAAAAAATTTCTCGGAGGACAGTCAGACTCCAAACCTCTTGGAGATTCCATTCTAGAAATATGAAGGAGTCATGTTGTGGTCCAAGTAGTACGACAAGCAAACTGACTATAGCTCCTCCCTTAAAGCTTATATCTAATCACAATCATTTCAATTCCTTTACCTAGCCTACAAAATAATAATGATGCTATCTATGAAGATGCTCCGAAGTAGGATATATCAACTTCAACAACCATACATCAATTTTCCCTCCACTGACCAAATACTTTCCCATCCATTTTTTTCCACTGACTAAACACATTCAGGAATTTAATGTAAGCAAACTTAGAAAATGATAAGCACTTTCCTTTCTCACAACCAAGCTTTTAGAATGCATTCTCTACCTTCCATTCTTTACACTTTCTTGCTCTGGAATAGGCGGGCAATCATTTACCTTCAACAATTCATTCTTTTTGATCTTCCATTTTCATTAGCTCATTTTTTGTTCATAATAATGTCTTCCCTAGTATCATTTGTTATTTCGTGGTGAGATCATTGATCACATTCTCAACATAAACACATGCACGCCAACAATATTGACGATCTTCTTGATCATTACACCAACAAGGTAAAAGCCCTCTCTTTTTTCCATGCCTTTACTAGTCTCCATGTTCATTATATTTCTTTTCAAAAATTTGATTCAAGCATTTGTTGATGAGTTTTTGGTTGCAGGGGAAACAAACAACCACTAATGACAATTTGGCTTCTGTGAGAGTTGGGTTGCCCTCTACATCCCACATTGCCAAATTCTTAGATGAAGCATCAAAAAATGTTAGCCTAATTTCTACCTAGGTACTACTTTGTGCATCCATGTCCATGCTTCTCTCCTTCATTTTCAAGACACAAAATATGAGCAATCTTGTGGATCACAATTATACAAAGAATTATTCTTAATTGTAATTTATGTCGTGAATAGTTTTCTCCTTAAGATATTGCCATGATTTTTTATTTTACTTTATTAATAATTCTGTTTATTATTCATTGTATAGATATCAAACTACTCTAGCGATAAACATGGTGCAACCATATCAATGTAAAATTCCCTTGCAAATGTTCATTGAGTTGAAGTGGTATTTTTACTTGTGGTTGTTGTTGATGAAAGATTGGAAAAAAATAAAAGAGAATTCAAATAAGTGATAAGAATTTATGAAATCTATGAACGCTTTGGCCAAAATAATACTATAGTTTCAACATGTTCTGAATTCGAATTTGAAAAAAGACATACATGAAAAAATGTGTTGAGTGAAGAATTGAATAGTACATAATAGAAAAAAAGATCTTAAATCAAATGCATAAGAAAAACACACACAAATCATCTACAGAAGATAAAGGAAGTTTTTAACGTAGTTCACCAATTGGCTATGTCCACAATGAGTAGGGGTTGCTCTATGTATTATCAGAAATAAACATTCATACATCAATATGCAACTCTGTAATATTGAATACAATTTGTTCTTCTTCCTACAACCAAAATACATTACTCTCACAATGACTAACAATAGTCAATAAAACCATAACCTCTGAAGGAAATTAATAACAGCCTCAACGTGAGAGCAGAACATGCAAAGGTCGAGAGGATAATGGCAAGGTAGTGGGAGACATTACAAAAGGAAGGATTGGACTGAATTTAAAGTCCACATACACCAACAATCTCCCACTTGAAGTCCAATCCAGGCTGCTAGAGAGTTGTGTAGAGAAAACCCCTACTCCAGGCTTAGAGTCCAAATTTGACAATGCCAAGAGAAATTCAACATAACTCGAAATTATCTCTCAGAATAGTCTTCCTCAAAGCATCCATTGGGTTCAATTTGGTGTCAATCTTCTTGACCTACAACTTACCCTCTTCAAGAGAATGTCGAATAAAATGATATCTCCACTCAATATGTTTGGTGTGATTATGAAATTCGGAGTTCTTTGCCAAGTGAATAGCATTGTTGCTATCACAAAACAAAGGAGAAACATTTTGGTTACACCAAAATTCCCCCAATAACCATTATAGCCATATCATCTCCTTTTCTCCCTCGGTAAGAGCAATGTATTCATCCTCAGTGGAAGAGAGTGCAACTACTTGTTGCAAATGTGAAATCCAACTAATTATAGCCTTGAAAAAAGTAAACACATACCTAGTTGTAGACCTCTATTTTTCCAAGTCTCTAGCCATATCAAAGTCAACATACCCCTATAACTGAGTATCCTATCCTCCAAAGCATAAAGCATAATCTGAAGTACCTCTGAGATACCTAAAAATTCATTGAATCACCTACCAATGAGGTTTGCTTGGATTGCTCAAAAATCTGCTCACAACTCCCACTACATGGGCAATCCCTGGACAAGTGCAAACCATGGAATACATAAGACTACCAACTGTAGATGAATAGGAAACATTCTTCATGTGTGCTAGGTCTTCTTCAGTTGTAGGAAACATAGCCGATGACAACCGAAAGTGATAAGCCAAGGGAGTACAAACAGATTTTGCATTTTGCATATTGAATCTATCCAAGATTTTGTTAATGTACTTCTCTTAAGAAAATCTGACTTGTCTCTTATGTCTGTCCCTGATTATTGTCATGCCAAGAATCCTCTTAGTTTCCCCTATATCTTTCATGGAAAACTGTTAAGCTAATTAATGTTTCAATTCCCTAATAACTCTCATGTTGCTACCAGTGACTAAAATATCATCAACATAAAGTAAAAGTATGATAAAATCACCACTTACAAGCCACTTGAAGTAGAGACATAAATCAGATTCACAATGAATGAAGTTGTGCTTGTCCATGAAGCTATCAAACTTATGATACCATTGCCTAAGGGCTTGCTTGAGCCCATATAAATTGTGCTTCAACTTGCAATATAAATGCTCTTTCAACCCTGTTGTACAAAGCCTTCAAGCTACTCCATATACAAATCCTCTTCAATATCTCCATGAAGAAACAATGTTTTAATGTTAATTTTCTCAAGCATGAGATTCCAAACAAGTACAATGCCCAAAACAACACGAATTGTTTTCATTTTCACAACTAGGGAAAAAATCATTAAAATCAATGCCTTTTTGTTAAGAAAAACCCTTCACAACCAATCTGGCCCTGTATCATTGATGACCACCATCTTCTTCTTTCAAATGATAGACCCATTCATTCTTCAGAGGTTTGTGATTTGGTGGAAGGGGAACCAAATCCCATGTATCATTTTCTCTCAAAGAATCCATTTATTCATGCATTACTGCCATCCATTTGACTAAATTTTCATCTTTACAAGCCTGTATAAATGTAGTAGGCTCTACTTGATCAGAGAGAAAGATCTTATAATCATGATATTTACTTGGATGCATTCTCTCCTAGGTAGACCTCTGTAATTGAGGACCCTGTTGACCTACAATTGTTTGTTCTTGCACACTACCCTTTGGTTGCACAATGCTTTGTTCTTGCACATTTTGACCAATGGTCAACCTTTGCACTTGAATTTGTTGTGAAATTAAAATTCCATGTTGAGCGACACTCCCCTATTCCAGTACAAAATATCCAAGGTTCTTCCTACGCACATGAAAAATCCCTTGTGAGGGTAGCACAAAAATGGATTGTGGGTGTGAAGGAGCAACCAAATGGTGTGGTGATGGATTATCATCCAAAAAGGGTCATGTGGACCTAGCTTGAAGCCACTGTGAAGGGATATTGGAAGGCTGTGAATTGGGTAGAGAGGACTACACACCACTTAGAGAAGGTTGTGCATAAATTTGAGGAGGTAGTATTTAAAGGTTGCACAAATAGATTTGAAGGAAATTATGAAACTTCTAAAGGTTGGGCATTAAATAAAGGTTGTGTACTAACAACAGGGGGTTAACATAGCAACATGTGAAGGTTGTGTGGTATTTCCCAAAGGCACAAAAATAGTTGAAGACTGAAAAGTAATAGTAGGTACCTTTTGAACATTTCCTTGTGGCTGAACTACATTATTACCATTATCAAAAAAATTGAACTGTATACAATTATATGAAGATGTGTTTTGTTTGTGCAAACTTGGGAATATTTCTCATTGAAGACAACATCATGACTATGAATAAATTTCTCTACAATTGGATCTCAAAGATGAAAACCATATTGATCTTCACTGTAGCCCAAAAATATACACCTTTTGATTTAAAATCCAGTTTCGTTCTTTGCTCCTTAGGAATATGGACAAAAGCTTCACAACCAAACACACGCAAATGGTGAAAGGAGATTTGTTTCCCAAGCCATCACTCTTCTAGGATATCAAAATCCAAATGAGATGAAGGAGTGTGATTAATTAAGTAAACAACAATATTACATGTCTTTGCCCAAAATTATTTCCCCAAACTGGCATTTGAGAGCATACACCAAGCTCTCTAAAGAATCATTCAATTCAACCTCTCACCTACACCATTTTACTGAGGGGTGAATGGAACCACTTTAATTCTAAGAATGTCATTATCTACACAAAAATTGTCAAACTATGAAGAGAAAAATTCTCACCCATTATCTATTAGTATGCATTTAATTTTGTGCCCAATCTAATTTTCAATAGTAGCCTTAAAAATCTTAAATTTTGAAAACACTTCTAATTTTCTATTCAACATATAAATCCAACCTTTGTGAGTGCAATCATCAAGAAAAGTAACAAAATAGTTTGCACCCTCCAAAAGCGGTTACCTTGGTTGGACCAAAGACATTGGAATGCACGAGCTCCAAAGGTGTAGTTTTCTTCTCATGACCAATCTTCACGAAGTTGACCCGACTCTGCTTGCCATAAAGGAAATGCTCACATAACTAAAAAACAATTGATTTTAGGTCTGGAGTTTGATCCCTTTGAAGCATGAATTCAAGTTATCTTTTTCTCATATGTCTGAGCCTCTGATGCCAAAGTTCTAAACCGCTATCCACAACCGTTAGTGCAACTCCCACTTCATCATTGCACTCTAAAATATAAAGACTTCCCAATTTTTTTCCTTTTGCAAGAACCATAACACCCTTGGTTACCTTCCAATTATCTAATGTAAATTTCACATCACACCCTTGAGCATAAAGTTGGCTCACTGAAATTAAATTTTGTTTCAAAGTGGGAACATGGTGTACATCCTTCAAAATCAACTTATTTCCATTTTTCAAAGACAAAATCACATCACCTTTACCTACGATTTCACATTCTTTATCATCTCCAAGAAACACTCTACAAAATGTACCTTCTTGATAATTAGAGAAAGTATATCGGCATGGAGTAGCATGGAAAGAGGCACCATAATCAAGCACCCAAAAATCTATAATCGTGTTACCAACAGCCAAAACCAAAACACCATCACCTACAACATTTACTTCATTCTTGCTTACCTTATCTTGGGCCTTTTTGTAATTCCAAAATTTTTTCTTTATGTGGCTCAATTTTCCACAAAACCAACAAGCATCATTTTTTCCTCTTGACTTTGATCTTGGTGCAAATTTCAACCTTCTCCTGTTATTGTTTCTGCCTCTTTCTTGATTCCTTCCCCTATTGTCAGTACTCAATGCAGTCAAAGCATCTCTAGATGAGGGATCTTGTTTTTTCCTTCTCATGTATTCACTGAGAAGTGTGGCTACAACATTATCAAATTTTAATTTGCTTTTGGTAGCCACCAAAGTGCTAACTACCATCACCACTCCTTCCCAACTATTTGGTAATGAACAAAACCAAAGAATTGCTTTGATTTTGTCATGATACCAATAGAAATCAGTTGAGTTACCAAAGTATTGAATTCGTTGAGATGGTTTGACATAATCCCTCCTTTCATTTTGAAATTATATAATTTTTTCATAATGAATACCTTATTGGATGTTGATGCGATCTCGTACATGTTGGGGAGTTTATCCCACAACTCTTTTGTCATTGTCTTTTCTGAAACATTAAATATCACATTGTTGGACAATGAAATAAAAATAGTTTCCCTCACTTTCATATCCAAACTCTCCCAATCTTCATCTAACATTGAACCTTTTCCATTTGTTTTTCCAAGAAACACACGAAAGAGATCATGCTTTATCAGTAGTGATTCCATTTGAACCTTCCATAATCCAAAATTTTTCCATGAGAACTTCTTGATTTTGCATTTGTATGCTTCATCCATTCTTCTAGGAATTCTTCAAGATTCCCAACTAGCTTCACCACTTAGCTACTTTGTTGAGCTTCATCACTAGAGCTTTGATACCAATTTTTGAATGAAGAATTGAACAGTATAGAACTAAAAAAAAATTATTAAATGAAATGCATAAGCAAAACACACACAAATCATCTATAAAAGAAAAAGGAAGTTTTTAACATGGTTCACCAATTAGCTATGTTAACAATGAGCGGGGGTTGCTCTGTGTATTATCAGAAATAAAATTTCATTCATCAATCTATAGCTCTACAATACTGAATACAATTTGTTCTTCTTCCTATAGCCAAAATACATTACTCTCACAATGACTAACAATAGTCAATTAAACCATAACCTCCAAAGGAAATTATTAACAACCTCGACGTGAGAGCAGAACATGCAAAGGTTGAGAGGATAATGGAAAGGTAGTGGGAGATGTTACAAAAGGAAGGATTGGAATGCATTTAAAGTCCAGATACACCAAAAAAATGGAGGATTTATAAATCTAATTGTGGATGGGGTGATCTTATGTTGTAGATAGAAGAAGAGAAACTTCTAGAAAGGTAAATATTCAAATCCCATGTTAAAATATTTTCAAATTAGCAATTATCTCCCCTCGCTCTTATTGTAAGTATTAGCTCTTAAGAAAGTGAAAAGCTTATGAAAATAATTATTGTAGATATTTTTTTAGGGATATCCATTTAGAAACATCTACACAATCTTAGAATTTCATTTAACGCTTTCATTGAAGAATAAGTATTGACCGTCCTAATTATTATTGGTTAATATTTTTTAAAAATATTAAAAAAGTTTAGTAGGGATTAAGTTTTGTTGAGTGTAAAGGTATAATGTTTGTAATGGATGAGGTTAGAATGATGTATAAAAAAAATATTGTATTGGTTTAAAAATGTCATTGTCCTAAGTTCAACTTGGATTAGATGGCACTAAAAAAGCGACAAGTCTATTTGAAACTAGGATGAGGAATGAAAAGAAAAACTAAGATGTTGTAAGTAGATTAGTTTGATGAGAATGGAGTGGCGAGAGGAAATCCAATGCCACTCTTTTAGGATGTTGTAAGGGGTTGAGATAGAGATTTTAATACTTAGGTTAGGGGGGACATTGGGAATGATGAAATCAATCATCTATTTAATGTCATGAGAGAATTTAATTCAAATTACCCATGAAGGTGATCCCATGAGCTCCACATTAGGGCCAATTAATCACATGCATAATTGAAAATGCAAACACCTCTATGAAATATTCAATGTACATAATGTTGGGAAAGTCTATGGGTTGATTTTCATTCTAAATCATTTTGTTTGACCAAATGGAGGAAGTGGAGAAATTGAGCTTGTTCCTAGGAAAGGTCTTTCAAATTCAAAAACTTGTAGATCGATTTTCAAGCCTCCCACATACTAGAAATTTTTGGAGAAGCCTTCTTGTTGAATAAGAATGCAAGATGAAGCTTATCCTACCAATTGACCATATGCCTTTTCCCTTTTATAAAACTAAAGATAGTTTGTGTTTAGCCACTATTTTCCCAGGCTCATCCCCTTGAATAGCTCTAGTGATCTATTTAGAGATGGCATAATTACCCAAGTTTTTGGATTAATGATTCCTAATCTAGATTTCATCTTGCATTAAATATAATGAATTCACAAAGTGGCTCTATAGCATTAACACCATCCTTTCTAGACAAATGAATTGTCTAATCAATTTAGTGAGTTCATCATAGCATATGTTTGATGGTCACATCTAAGTGGAAGAGAAATATACATGAGAGGATAGAAATATTTAACTAGCCACCAAAAACCTTCTACAAAAAGAGATAAACTTGCTAGCATTGTGCATATTTGAACCAATTAATTAACTCTAAGACAAATGCTATTCCTAGGTATTGATTAACCACTTAATTCTTAATTCACCTCCACTTAGTAGAAATCCATTAAGGGAGGAGATATCTTATCATAAAGTACTTTTTTGATATGTATAGAAATATACAGATCCTAAGATAACATAACACAGTTCTATAACTTAATCATTTGCACTACTTTGCATGAATAGGATGTTGTAATCAACAAAGTTAAAATTGAGCATAAAGGATTTAGTGGGAAAGGAGATTCCTAGACAGCTACCTCCAAGTATTTAGTTTAGAGGAGATGGTAATCAAATTCATTACAAGAACAAATAGGAAGGGAGCAAGGGATAACCTTGATAGATGGATCATGGAAGATGGAAGGAAGGTTGTGAGAGGGTCATTCGTAGGAAGGAAAAAACTAGTCACATCAACAAAGTACATTTAGATATGAGAGAGAAAGTGACTTCTAATTTGAGCTAGTGGAGCATCTTGAGGATATGGATTCTAGTTCAAACATGATTATTGTTAGTGTTAAGTTTTTAACTTAGGGATAATTACTTAGGTAGTTTTGTCATATCGGGTAGCTTTTCACCCATCACAAATTTCTCAGGCCTTTAAAAGGCTTGTACACTATGTATTTTAACATCTTGATTTCTAACTATCATCTTGGATATTTGACAAAATATTCTTTGTGCTTCTCTCGTGTATGTGTCAGGGTGGTTTATTTTCATAGGTTGAGGATCCTGGGAAGGAGCTACCATCTCCTATATGGTATTAGAGATCCTCTTGCTCACCCTTCAAGAGAGTTTCTACCAAGTAAATCCCATCTACAAGCCATGAATCTAATTGCAAGGGACAATTTTCTTTGTTGAAAGGAGCTGACTCAAAATAGAAGAGGGGTGACCCTTCAGCCAAGTCATAGGTGAATGCATTGGATAGAAATTGGTGGAGGTATGAAGATCTAGGTGCTTTGAATTCTTTGTTCTGGGGTTTGAAAATCTCTTGTGGTATCAAAATTGTTGTTCTTCAGACTAACTCTCTTCATTATGTGGCCAGAAGTAGTTTTTTTCCTCTCTTTGTTGTAGATGTTCTTTGTGAATCATTGAAAATAAAGCCTCAAAATTATTGTGCAAAGGTCAATTTTGTGGCAAGAGGGCACAATTTCACTGTTTGGAGGTGCATGATTGAAAGAAGCCCAATTTTTCCCAATATCGCTCAGTAGAGGCACCGTTAGAGGCATGATACAAGTAGAGGTGGGTTGCATGTGGATGGGTGACCCAGGTGCAACATGAGAAGATTTGAAGTGCTCAATGGAAAACTTTCCACACCTGGTAATAGATTTTAATGTGCAACAATTTTTTCAAATATTAAAATTTATAAAGTTTGCAATAAATATTTAGGGTTTCAAAGCTATGTTGAAGTGGAGGTAGGCCCATCTAGAAAGCAAATTGTTGGAAAAATTATCCCACATCGGCAACCTGGGGTATTTTTTAGCTATTTAAATAGCTTTGCACTCCCTTTGGTTGTTGTGAGCAAGTATCACAGGTTGTAAAGAGGTTATTTTTCATGTAGTGTTGTGGTGAATTGTGCATGACATGATAGCTCTTGGTGCATTCATTTGGCTCTAATGTAGCACAGGAACCGGCCACAAAATGCCTCATAAGATGGTTAATTTTTTGTCACAATTTTTTTTTTTCGTACATATTCAATATTTTTTGATTCCTGAGATATTTTTTTTGGATGTTGGAAACATAAATCTTGAGAGGCTGCATTGGTTTTAAGATATTTTTGGAGGTTTCAATTGTATAAGTTTGGTGTATTTTGCTTGCTTTTGGTGCAAATTGCTATCATGGCTACTCCCAATTTAGTTAAACTTTTAACCCACCATAACTATCATACCTGAATGATTAAAATGTGTAGGTTGCTCCAATTTAAGGTTTTGTGGTCCACATAGAATGATAAACAACCCAAATTTACCAAGGAATATGAAACATTTGCTCATAGAAACAAGTGTGACGAAGCTATGGGTTTGATAGCTTTGCATGTTTTTGATAGTAGTATTTTCCACATTAAGGAGTGTGTTGGCCTTGCTGTTGCACCAAAGGTCAACCCATCAATGCCTAATACAAGTGTCAATTAAGATCATAGGAAGCAGTTAAACCATGTCACAAACCCAAGAATCGTGCTGCAAGGAAGACCAAGAGACACACCATCTTGCAACAATCCCCCCCAGCACAAGCGAGGGGTCTGAAGCTGTGACCAACTCTAATAACAATTGTTGGCCTTGTCGTTGCACCAAAAGGTTGATTTTTTAATGCCCAATACAAGTTTCAATTAAGATCCACAAGAAGAAATTAGACCATGTCACAAACCCAAGCGTTGTGCTACAAGGAAGACCAAGGGACACACCATCTTGCAATAAAGTGTAATATGCCCAAGGAGGTATGGGATGAGTTCAAAAACCTATTTGATCAGATCAGTGAATTTCGTGCTTTGCAATTAGAGGCCCAAAATTAACTTCTCTTTCCCTTGATGCATTTCCTTCCATTGATGATTTCCTAGTCAAGTTCAAATCTGTGAGGTCATAATCGGTGAGATTTGGGAAGGATAAAATTGATAAGGAGTCCATTTTTTTATTTTGTCTAAGTTGAGAGGTCCATTTATAGTTTTTCTTCTACCTTCTACTCCACCATGGATGCTTTGGGAAATGCATTCAAAATGCCTTCTTTTGAGACATTTTGTGGCCGTTTGATGAGGGAGCAAGCCAAACTTTCCTAGTTAGAGGGGGTCTCTATGAATCATGCTTTAATTGCACAAGCATCTTAGAGAAAAGGTAAGAAGAAACCTAAGGCTAAGACAGTCAAATGAGTCCTCCACCTCTTCAAAAGAGAATAAAGGTAAGAAGGAGAAGTTTAGTTGTGTGTATTGTAAGAAGAAAGGTCATGATGGACACCATTGTTATACGAAGAAGATTGATGAGCTTTCACATTTTCTTTTGAAGAATAATATTCCACTTCCCTCATCTGTGACTCCTTCTTCAAAAACCTCTCCATCTGCATCACCTCCACCTTCACAGTCAGGGAATACACAATTTGCAAATGGAATGAAAGGTAAAGAAGATAAACTCAAAGGACATGCATTGGTAACTTCTACAATTCATTCTGGTTGTGATATATGGTTTATGGATTTAGAAGCATCTCATCAAATGGGTTTTACTCTCCATCTTTTTTTGGGTCTTCATCCTACCAATACTTCTAAGATCTTGTTGGGAGATAGTAAGTTTTTGGATGTTCCAGGGATAGGAAATGTTGAGATTGGTGATGGTTTTTTTAGAGATGTACTGTGTATTCCTCATTTGCACACAAATCTACTTTCCATTTATCAGATTACTCATGGTGAGGTACTTGAGACTATAGAGTTTAGTGTAGATTCTATTTTCATTAGAGTGGCTGATACTAGCAAAGTCTTTGTTGTTACACCCCAATTCTGTACTTACTATTTACTATTAATATGTAGGGTAAATATGAATGTGTTTTGTATCTTGAGGAATAATAAAATGTTCTTGCACTTTGTTATCAATGCATTATAAATGAATGTTCCTTCATTTAAATATTATGAGTAGAAATGCATATATATGAAATGAATTGTTATTGAATTAATACTCTAACTATTATGAACAACTGACTATTGTGGGCATATGTTAGTGGATGCAGGTATATTTTCAATTCCTTTAGGTGGAGGGGAAGTATCCCTCAGGAGAAGTTCTTGGTTGGGTAACCAGTAATGTAACCTATCTGAGCTTACACAAACCACAATAGAATAATCGAGTCAAATTATTTACATGGGAAGTTGGTAAGTCATCCTTAGTTTGATGTGTTTGCATTAGTAAGGGTCTTGTTACTATTGAGTGCATTATTGGATGATGTTTATCTATTTGAGCTTGTGAGTTTTCTTTATTACTACACTTGTATCAATGAGGACATACAAGAAATATGTATACGTACACACATGTATGTCAATGATAGATCATACACATGAAGGAATGTGCACGAGTGTACATAGGTAGACGTACCTATGCACTCTTATACATTAGTTGTTTACGTGCATGAAACTATCCAGTGGATCTAACATGTATATGTATACGTATATAGATATATCACACGTAGGTTCTTATCAATACAATAGTGATTGAGTATGGTTTTTGTGCGAATCAAATGTGAACACACACACACATAGATATATATATATATATATATATATATATATATATGTATGTATGTATGTATAGTATATACATATATATCCATATGTATATATGTATCAATATATGCATATAATGGCAAACGAACATGCTCATATGAATGTATTGATACATGTATACATACATATACATGTACATAGATGTATATACTTATATACTATATATACATATATATATATATATACATATATATATATATATACATATATATATATATATACATATATATATAATCAATATATTATTACTATCATGTGATTGCTATATTGCTTATATCTTTTGTACATTGAATGTATACATACATAGTTGGCATATACAATATATATGTAAATATATATTAACATATATAAATGTAAGTATATATATATGTATTGATTAGTCAAAAAATGGATGCTTTATGGTTTAAGACATAGAATATCACTTTTCTCCAACTAACACTCCAGGATGCCCTAGAGATCTCAACCCAATGAAGAATGAAGGAAGAGATCTGACAATAGGGTATCTTAGGATATGTTTAGAGATTAATTAAGGATGAATGAGGGGTTCACCACCAATTTTAAACTTGGAAAAGACAATGAAATGCAAGATGCAACACTAAACCCTAGATTAATACAATGACCTACAAAATGACCTAGAAAAGTGTGTAAAACAAAACAAAAAGTTGCAAAATAGAATGTGTGCACCTAGAAACTTGTAGAGACTGGAAATTTTGAAAATCCTAAAATTTTGGTCTATTGGGACTCATTCTCCATTCTAGGTGAATTAGTCTTAGTTCTAGATTTTCGCATAGGAACAAGTTTTAGGAAAATGGGTATCCAAATCTGCAAAAATATTTGAAAAGCACCTACAGTGGGACTCATTCACCACTTGTGGAAAATGAGTCTAGTTTGGATTTTCTAGAAACTCAAAGTCTAGATTTACTCTTCTTAGTCTACTCAATCTATTCCTCTAGGTTCCTAGATTCGAAACCTTGATTTTGGGGTTGTAGGTGACCTTTTATTGAATATTATGACCTTGCAAGTAAGAGGACAAATCCAACAAGCTTTCAACCTAATCCTCAATGATCTTCAAGTCTTCAAAGCACCTAAATCTACAATCATTGAGAGAGAGAGAGAGAGAGAGAGAGAGAAAGTGTTGATTGTTAGGGAATAGGGGTTTGCCTTGGTCAAATCCCTTTTAGGTAATTAAACCAAATGATGAAATAAGATAATGAAGCATGAACATGAAATAATGCAATTAGAACCTTTCTATAATGATGGATATTGAATTGTTGCAACAATTGATGAAGAATATGCCCTTCAATGCCTTAAAATTGATCTTGAAAGCTATCTTGGTGACCTTGTGAAGAATTGGAATGCTTAACTATTGAGTGCTTGACTTGATGACATGAATGCTTGATGAAATAATGATTTGGAAGCTTGTTTATATAGGAAATCCACTCAAATGGCTATTAATTTGATCCAAAAGGCCGACATGGGAGAAATTTAAATTAAAAACCCCCTTTTCCTGCTTAGAACCTTAAAAATAGGCCAAATGGGACTCATTCACACAAGGTGGTCACTGGGTCCCACAAGGGCTATTTTTTGTCCTTAAGTGTCAGGGAGTGAAGAAATTAAGCTCATAGGTTAATATTATCGGGTTTTTTTATTAAAATATACCTTTGGATGCACAATATAGGGTCATAGGGGCCTATTAATGATGATATAAAGGACATAAATGCAAGGGGGGCCAAAATACAATGTGAAAGTGTAAATAAATGCACTTTACAACATTAAATTAAGGTAAAATTGGGTCATTTTAGCTTAAAAGGGCCCTACATCATATGTGAATGTGTAAAACACATTACAACACTAGATTAGGTCCACTTTATTTACAAGCCTTCTAAATTTAGTGTGAAAGTGTAAATAAATACACTTTACATCATTAAATTAAGGAAAGGTTAGGTTATTTAGCTTTAAAAGGGGCCCAAGACCTAATTTAGATATGTTAAACAACTCAATCCTAGATCAAGGTGATATCAAGTCTGATTTGTAATTGATTATTCCCAAATTAAGCAAGGAAAATTTTGTCTACACTACATGTATATGTGATTATACATAAATAATAATATATATTTAAAAGTACCTATTGCATGGAAATCAATTATCATTAAATAATGATAGAGGCCATTTTATTAACCAAATTAGAGGATGGTTATATATTACTAGTTATTGTATTTAAGTGGTCGAATATTATTTATTCTATCCACTCTTTTGGAAAAGGTATTTAGTAAAGCATATCGTAGTTGTTAAGTCAATATAATAGTTGAGACTTAGTCAATGTTCATTGTGAAAGTAATTCAAATTACATCTTTATCATCATGTACCGATTTGAAAGTCTGATGATGTTGTCAACTAATAAGGTTGAACTGTAGCTTTGTTTAGTTGAGTATGTTCTTCTTGATGTGCCACATTTTAGCTAAGTTGAGTGAGTGGCTGTGCATGGTGATTGTTGTCAACACTTGTACCTATTTTGTAGGTTGAGAAGTCCCTTGGCTACTGTATAAATAGTAGAGAAAACTCACTAGTTGAGGATGCATTCCTTACGCATTAAGCTTAGCATTATTATACACTTATTTCTTTGTAATTCTTATTTGCAATATTCTATTTTTGTGTGAGAGAGAGCTATGAGTATTTGTGATAGTAATAGCATATTGAGTGAAGTACATTGTCAACTTGAGAGAAGGGGGTTATTGTGGTATAGTTGAAAGAATCAAGCATAAGGTACTTGTTGTTTGGGAAAACTAATTACAATCATTCAAATTGGATAAGCAATAATAGGCATGGGGATATTCTTATTTTATTGTCTCAACTTTTGGAAAAACTGTTAAATTGAAATCGCTTTAGTTAGTTAATTGGATTAGTTGCATTTAGGGAAAGATAATATTTGCTTTGAAAGGAAGTAGAAGCTATTTATACTTTGTGAAATGCTTGTATTTACTCCATAATAAGGAGGTTTTTTTTTTCATAGGTATGTATATACTAGATATGATTAAACAAGGGTAGCATAAGGGTTACTCATGGCTAATTATTTGATTATGCTAGATAGCTAGTAAGTTATTGGACTGGGATTATTGTCCATTGGCGGGATGGAACTTGTATTTTTGTTTAATGAGTAGAGATACCCTAGAGTTTGTTTAAAAGTGATAAGTTAATCTTGGGGTTAAAGCTTACCCATGGGAGGGATTTCCTATGTATAGATATAATGGCCTTAAGTCAAAATGAGCTTAATATGTGGTGAATAGTTGATCATCACTTGAAATACTGAGTGAGAACACTTTGGCCAAAGTAGTGTGATTTCCTTTAGCTCCACTGTCAGTTCACCGTGTCCATGTGGTTCATGCTAGTTATCGAGTGTAGGGTTATAAACTCTAGTCATGTAGGGCACAAAAATAAGCTCAGTGTGGTTTATTGTATGGGGTTACCCAACCAAGCTCTTTGTCATAGGGTAGGTCCATCTATCTTTAATAGTTGTGCGGGGGACTGCATGTAATTTCGTGGTTCATGGAAAAGTGCTTGAGTGATGCTTCTCCTCCTCACCAGGTGATAGGAATACTAAGGTTTTGAAAGGCAGATTCTTGGACCATCTATATCTATTGCTTTGTAGCTCAGTTGAGCCATGTTTGTAATTGTGTTCATTCTTGGAAAATTGTAATTGTAAAATTATTGAAATGGAATGAAATTCCTTTTGTATATTTCTATGCCATCTTTGTTCATATATTCTAAATAAAGAAAATAAAAAATTTGTTGCAATGGATTGTTACATAGTTTATTTACTCGCACACTAAAAACTTAGGAAATTTTTACTTCAATGAAGGGTTGACATGTTACATGTGGTATTAGAGCTACTAGGTTTAACTCTGGAACCTATGAGCTCATCATTCTTTCCATCCAACATTATCTAATGTTTGGAAATTCTTGTTCTAGGATGGTGCATCTCAGATTAACAACTCAAAAGTTAGTAATCAGAAAGCAGTGCTATGTCAAGGCCAAGAAGGAAAGAGAGCCCATCGTTAGAAAAATTGAGGGTACTAACTAGGAAAATGTGATCTAGTTGAGTGACACTGAAACATTCAGTCACGTGCTTTCTTGGATTAGTGATGTGAAGAGAAAGATGAAGATGGAGGCCATGTACAACTATCTACCTTCCATCTCACGAAAGAAGTCTGAGTCATTATCACTTTCTAGGTATATTCCCTCAGAAGGAAGTGTCAATCCATCATTTATATTTAGGGACCCTAGAGTTCTACCAATGGTAGAAGTAATTGTAATTTCCTCGAGTAACAAGTTTGAGGGCTATGTACCTTGTAACTATGTATTGAATGAAAAATCCGAAGGCTACTATCCATTTTTGGATAGGTATGAGAAAAGGAGAGATGAGCAACAATCTCAATTTGTAGGTTATACTCCATTAAGTTATGTGTCAAAGAGTGAATCCGAGGGATACTCTCCACTCGACTATCCAAATAGTCATCAATGTAATAAAAGGATATTGAAATCCTTAAGAAATGAATAAAATCATATGGTTATCAAAATTACACTCAGACCACCAAAGCTGCATGGGGTGCATATCAATTAGCGAGTGAAGCCTCTAACTAGTGGATGAACAAAAGGATGGAACTCAAGATTATCTCATGGAAACTAACATGGGGTAAATTTGTTGAGATATTTAATAAGAGGTGGTTTCCCCAACTCTACTATGACCAAAAACTCATAGATTTCTAGAGTTTGAAACAAGGTAAATGGTGGTCAATGAGTATTGGGAGAAGTTTACCTAACTTTTGTGTTATGTTCCTATGTACAAAAAGGATGAATGTTTCCAAATAAGAAATTTTATCATGGGACTTAACAATCAGATCGAAGGAGAAGTGGATGTACACGGTCTAGCAACTATGGATCTCATGTATGAGAAAGCAGTCAAACAAGAGAAAAATCTCAAGGTTATCTCCAACCGTCAAGAAAGCAAAGACCGTAAGAAAGTTACAAAAGTTCAAGACAAATAAAATCCAAAGAAGGTTGAGGTTGTGTAGAATGTACCTAAGCAAGGAGAAAAAGGAAACCTTAACAGTGGAAAAGAGTCTAAAAGGGAACATAAAAGGAATGGTCCCAATGGGGAAATACCAATAGTATTAGTGGAAACGCTAGTAGATCAAGAGAACCCATAAAGAAAAGAGGGTCATATATTGGATGTTATACATGTAGATGTGACCACTTTCCAAGAGAATATCCTAATAAGACTTCTAGTAATCCACTACCTACTCAACATAAAATGTTCCAACAAGAGATACATGTGGTTGTGGATGATCGCTAGGTGAAGTATTAAGTGACTCCAATTGAAATGCCAGGTATTTTGTTTGGCTTACCTATGTTTGTACTTATATATACTGGTGCAATTGAAAGTTTCATTTCACCTAGAATAGCTAAGCCATTAGCTAGAAAGTCTTGAAACATGTCAACATCTTGGGATGTAGAGTATGTAAACTAGACAAGAGCAAAGGTGGAACAATGTCTATTCAAGGCTAGGATAGAGCTACCTTGTTTTTCTATAGAAGTAAACCTTTATGTCACGCCTTTAGGATCCTATGATGTTATCTTAGGTATGAATTGGCTATGGAGGCATAGAGTGAAGGTAGATTGTCATGTTAAAACTATAGAGTTCCTAGATGATCTTGGTAACCAGGTTAAGTTTCAAGGGATACCTAGAGAGGTCAAGATTCACCAAATCTTAACAATGCAACTATTAAGGGCTAAGAAGAAAGGGTGTGAAATCCTTTTAGTAAAGATTGAATAACTTGAAGAGAACCTTGACAACTTTGGGTCCTAAAAAATCCAAGAGATAGAAGAGGATGAAATGGATGAAACTCGAATGTCAGACATGGAGAGGTATCCAATATTGAGAAAAATTTCAGATGTTTTTTCAGATGAATTACCTAGGTTTCCACTAAAAAGGATATTCAACTTCTCTATTGATATAGTTTTAGGGTCAGGACCTATTTCCAAAGTGCCCTATAGGATGACAACCATTGAGTTGATGGAGTTTAAGACACAGTTGTATGTATTGTTGCCTAAAGGGTTAATAAGACCCAGTGTTTCACCTTGGGGAGCACCATCCATCTTTGTGAAAAAGAAGGATGGTACTTTGTGTTTGTGCATCGACTGCCATATGCTCAAAAAAGCTACGGTAAAGAATAACTATCCGTTTCCACACATTGATGATCTTTTCAATCAAATGAGGGGAGCTACCATATTTTGTAAGATAGATATGAGATTTGGATATCACCAGTTGAGAATTAAGGATGAAGATATCTTTAAGACCATGTTTAGAACCAGATACATACACTATGAGTTCACAATGTTACCTTTTGGATCAATGAATGTACCTGCAACATTTATGAACCTAATGGATAGTGTATTTATGGATTGCCTAAATAAATTTATATTGGTTTTTCTAGATGACATCCTAATTTATTCCAAGGATGAGGAAGATCATTATAGATATTTAGAGATAGTCCTACAATGTTTGAGAGAACATAAAATGTATGGTAAAATCTCTAATTCTACCTTCTTCTAGAGAAAAGTGCATTATCTTGGGCATGTGATCTCGACAAACAAAATCTCCATAGATCCAGCTAAAATCAAGGTAGTGTTAGAGTGGTCAGTACCAAAGAATGTGTCTAAGGTAAGAAGTTTCATGGGTCTAGCAAGGTATTATAGAAAGTTTGATGCAAACTTCTCTGAGATCACTTTTCCAATTACTTTCTTATAGAGGAAAGGAAAAAAATTTGAGTGGATGGAGAAGTGTCAAGAAGCCTTTGACCTACTCAAAGAGAAGTTAACTACTTCACTAATCCTGAAAGTACCAGATCCTGAAGGTAACTTGATTGGTATCATAGATGCATTGAGGGAGGGTTTAGGGGGTGTGTTAATCCAAGATGGGAAAGCAATTTCTTATGAATCTAGAAATTTGAAACTTTATGAGAAAAATTATGCACCAAATGATTTGGAGTTAGTAGTAGTGATTCACACATTACAAATGTGGAGGCATTACTTGTTAGGGAAACCCTTGAGATGAAAAATGATCATCACTGGTTGAAGTGTCTATTCACTCAACCTAATCTAAATGCTAGACAGAGAAGGTGGCTAGAGTTAATAGTGGATTATGACTTTAACATTAGTTATATCAAAGGAAAGGAGAATCAGGTTGTCAATGCCTTAAGTCGAAGATGTCATATTGCTTCAATAGTGACAATTCAAACTGCCTTTAAGAGTCAAGTGTTGCAAAAATGCGAGGATGAGTACTACTTGCAAGTCAAGCAAGCACTCACAAACAATCTACATGGTTCTAGGTATGAAGGGTTTCATTTTGAACCTATTGGATTACTTAGATATAAAGGGAGAATGTATGTACCTGACGTAGATGAGCTTA